>QMIH01000024.1:111453-133124 GCA_003987875.1 Clarias batrachus | reverse complement strand
TGTATCCTCGGTGAGTGTCTCCATGGCAACGCTACCCAGTTTTCTGAATGTGTTTTTTTTTTTTTTTTTTTTTTTCCCCTTGTGCCTTGATTGTCGACTTGATTCAACCGACCTTTAGCCAATGGCATAAAGGGTGCATGCTTAAGGGGAGGAAAAATCTTTAGTAATAGTAACCTCTTGAATTTTAAGTTTCGGACTCTTTGAACTGAATGAATTCAACATCGAATTTAATAGAAACACCTGTACACCTACACACCTATACAGTCAACCAATCATGTGGCAGCAGTGCAATGCATAATATCACATACAGGTATGTAGAATGAATGAATGAGTATTTTTATAATCATTCCAAAAATATACAATTCATAATGAAATTATGCTGCAGTTGATTTGCTATTTTGACTCATAGGAGGGAAAAAAGAAATGATTTCACAGTATTTCACAATGATTTCACAATGATTTCACAGTAATTGCACTGTAAATAAGTAATATATATATATATATATAGCACAGTAAATAAATATATTGTACAGCTGATGAGAATATGTTGCAGAATGATTAATACAGTAAGTAAAAACATATTGTACAACTGTAAAAAAAAAAAAAAAAGGTAATATTGCACAGTAAGTAACCTGCAGGATATAATAAATATATTGCACCCCTAAAGATGATATATTACACAAAAGACTAATTTTAATATATTACACAAAAAAAGAAAAGGAAAAGGATGATGCTCAGTTAATGTTCACATCAATCATCAGCAGAAAGAAAAACATTTGATCTCAGTGACTTTACCATGGCATGGTTGCTTGTACCAGATGGGCTGAGTTGAAAATGCTGTGAAATTCTCCTGGGAATTTCAGACACAATAGTCTGTAGAGTATATACAGAATGCTCCATCCAGAAATCAAGCAAGCAAGCAAGGGATAAAGCAAGCAATAATGCAAGGAAAAAAAGCAAGGAAAAAAAGAAAGAAAGAAAGAAAGGGTTCTAAAGGTGGAAAGACGTTGTTCATAAGAGACATCAAAGGAGAATGACCAACCAACAAACAGTTTGGTCATTCTCCTTTGATGTCTCTTATGAACAGAGTGTAACTAATCTGAAGAGTAAGTGAGAGTCAAATTAAAACGCGAGTACACTTGAAAAAAATTATTACTACATCAAAAAAACATGAGAGCTGCTCAAGTCAAAACCGGGATTTGTAATGAAATTTCTTGTGAATTAGGGCACCGGATCCTTGGAAATCTTTCTGAAGGAATTGTACATACAATCATTCACCAGCAACACTTGCACATTACGGGAACTCGGCTGGGAGTTTCCGCATTTTCGGGCTATTTAAGGAATTCCTGGGAGGCAAGCGATTTACACATGACGCAGGTGGTTTGATCATGGCTCTGATGTACTGAGAACACTAGTGAAACACTTGTATAAGTGCATTAGTATAGCAGAGGTTTATCTACTGTAGAAAAATAAAGGACGGGTTTTCTTTTATTACTGTGTTCTGTTATTCTGTGGATCTAAAAGTCCCGGTTTGACTCGTACACTATACTTGTAGTTGTACTGTATAATCACAAACTGTCAACTGAACATCATGCTTGCAAATCTGTTAATATATACAGTACAACAAGCTCATACTAGTCAAGTAGTATCTTGCTCTACATCAATTCTGCCTTCGAATATGTTCTTTGTGTTGATGTTAGCATCATTTTATGTTGTTGTTGTTGTTGTTGTTGTTGTTGTTGTTGTTGTTGTTGTTTAGATTAAGAGTGTGGCATAAACATATGTGTGTTGACTGCGATCCAGCTGTCTGTTCCATCCGAATCAGAAGACAACAAGGAACCTGACAGGAATCAAGTATTCCGTGTCTGCGTCTCTACTGCCCCCCTAGGAGACCCGATAGCTAGGGGAAGTGCTGCAGGCAGATTTCCAGGCATTAATAAAGATGTGTATGATTCCTGCTGTGGCATGAAATGAAAAAAAAAAAGAAAGAAATAACTGAACCAAATAACAACAAGTGTTTTGTAAGTTAAACCTCACAAGAAGAGCTTAAGGGTTTCGTTTTTTAAGGCTATGTGGATTTGAAAAGCAGCCTGTCTGCTGGCATGGTAAGGTATGGAGGCAGAAGTCTTTGGCTTTCGTGTGGATGTCAAAATGAATGCAGTTCGAGCAGGTCAACATGCTACAGTTGCTACTACTCAGTCGGAATTTATTTATTCGTCTGGATTCAGTAACCCGTGTTTAAACTCGGTGAATCCGGAGCCCAATATTGGAACGTGGTACGAGAAGAAAAACCCATCAGTACCTCACATTGTCTATACCGCTTTATCCTGTATACAGTATCATGGTGGGCTGGGGCGTATCCCAGGATACTTAGGGAAGAGGTGGGAAACGCCAAATGGCCTAATCAGCATGTCTTCAGACGGAGGGAGGAAACCCACCAAGCACAAGGAGAACATGCAAACTCCATGCACACAGAGGCGGGAATCGAACCTGGACCCTGGAGGTGCAAGGCGACAGCGCTAAGCCACCATGACACGTTCCGATTTCATGATTCAGAGAGCTGTACTGTATCTGTTTAAGCTTTGGGCTAGTTCAAGTTGGTGGCTTTGCACCCAAGATGAATTAATTATATATTTATTAGATTTGAGCAGATTAGAAGTAGATTTGATGTTGTAGGTACAACATTTGCGCACCAGTGTTGTCTGCCATTCAGATAAACAGGAACTCAAAATTCCTACCAATTCACATTAGTTACACAGCATGAAGAGTGACGCTCAGGTTGAGAAAGAAGTTAGAGAAAAAAAAAAAAGCTTTTCTTACAGACATAATTCAGAGCAGTGGTGCCTGGTGGTTTTTAAAATAGAGGAAGAGAACTGCCTGTCAGCAGACAAGGTCAGCAGTACATGTGCTTTTTTTTTTCACAGCACTTTACCGCCCCAAGAGAGCTGAGAGGACCTGCTTTTGCTCTCTGACTTCTAAATTAAATCAATCTTGGATGTTTATCTGCCCTCTAACATTAGAAGTGTCTGCCGTGTCATGCTAAAAAGCAACCAAGCTGAAAATGTAGTGGCAGGTAAAAGGTTCGGCGTCGGAAGAGTCCTCGAATCACAGTGTTCCTCTCAACTAATCACTGATCATCATATAGTAAAAGTGAGCAGAAGTCGTCGATCATGGCTCCGGCGTCCTGAGAAAACTTTCTATCTAGATGGTATCTAAGCACTCGATAAGGGATAACACTGGGATAAGGGCATTAGTGTAGCAGCGGATTATATAGAGGAAATCAAAAGTCCCGTTTTGACTTGAACACCCGCTGTAAATAAGTTTGCTTTTCCGTTAATTATTTTTCTCTAAAACAAATTACATATACAGGAATTAAAATTCTTTCTTGTTCATATTGCATGTTTTTGCTATACAAATGATGACATCACTGCACAATCAGCTCGATATGCAAGTTACATACAGTAAGTGACATCATAAACCTGACAAATTGATCATGATTAATCTGTACTTTTAAGATCACACTATATGTTGGGACAGCTTCAGGGTCTGTGGCCATTTAAAATCATTTGTCACAACACAAGCTAAGCTCGCTACGCTCTTTCATCTGATCCTAATTTATCAGACCTGAAAAATCTTTTCAGTGCCTTTGAGCGCCTTTTGTTCTATAACCCGTCCGAACTGTGCAGAAGTAAGTTTAGTTCGTGATATCCACAGTGGTCCATGTCCTACCTCCCGATTCTGATGATGAGGGATATAAAACTTCACATTTAAGTAATTACATTTTGAATATTAAGCCAGTTAGTAAAAGTAAAGTAAAGCCTTTATTTTGTCACATATACATTACAGCACAGCACATTCGCATATCCCAGTGTAACTGGGGTCAGAGCGCAGGGTCAGCCATGATACAGCACACCTGGAGCAGTTAGGGTTAAGGGCCGCGCTCAAGGGCCCAACAATGGCAAACTGGCTGAGCTGGGAATCGAACTGCCGACCTACCGATCAGTAACTCAGTGCCTTAGCCCTCTGAGCCACCACTGCCCGATTATTAACAATAATAATGTGATGCAGTCAGTAGTCTGTATTTTAGTTCAAATAAAAACAATAATAAAATGTTGAAAGATTATTAATAATATATTAATAAATATATAATAATTTATTATTATTATTATTATTATTATTATTATTATAACAATAATAATAATGTTTTAAACACAAGTTAGATCCTTTTTTTAATTGTTTACTTCTGCATTATTGATTCAATACAAAAATGAGGTTTAAAAAATACAGGAAAATGTTGGCAGTAAAGGAAAACACATTGTATAATTATTAAAGAGTTCCATCTGGATTAATCTGCAAAAACAAAAACAGGTCAGTCAGGGTCCTGAAAAAACTGTGGGAGGTTCCTTAAAATGCTCAGAAAAATTTAACAGCTAATTTGTTTAAAATTTTTTTTTTTTTTTAAACTCCACAAAGTGTACCTGAGACCTCGGATGGATTTTTTTAAACAGCAAAGGGTTGTTATACTTAATATCGACAGTGTTTCGTTTATTACTCTTTGTTCTTTGTTAACAACGTTTTTAAACATTCTAAGTTACAGGTACTAAGCATGGGTCTGAATAATTATGCAAATGGAATATTTCAGTCCTTATTTTTTCAATAAATTAGATAAAACACTCCAAACCACTGTTTTTACTTGTCTCTGTGTAGTCACAGTGTGTAGAATGATGAGGGGATAAGGAAAAATCGATTTTAAGATGAGTGTGAAAGATCAATGTGGAATACGCACACTGGCCAGATCATTAGGTACACCTTGCTAGTACTCGGTCGGACCCTCTGTTGGCTTCAGGACTGCCTTAATTCTTTGCCGCACCGCTGTTGATTGATTGATGATTTTAGCTTTGAGTACCAAGAAAATCTCCTCCACACCATTAAACCACCACCAGCCTGAACCATTAATATAAGGCAGGATGGATTCAAGCTTTCATAACGTTTAAGATAAATTCTGACCCTACCATCTAAACGTCACGGCAGAAATCCAGGTTTATTAGACCAGGCAACATTTTTCAAATCTCCTATTGTAAACTTCTGGTGAGCCCATGCGAATTCTAGCCTCAGTGTCCTGTTCTGATCAGCTGATAGGAGCAGCACCCGGTGTGGTCTTCTGCTGCTGTAGACTATCAACCTGAAGGTTTCTCGTGTGTGTGTGTGTGTGTGTGTGTGTGTGTGCATTCAGAGATGCTCTTTGGCTTACCTCAGTTGTAACGAGATGTTATTTGAGTTACTGCTGCCTTTCTATCAGCTCGAATCAGTCTGGGCGTTCTCCCCTGACCCCTGGCATAAGCAAGGCATTGTTGTCCGGAGAACTGCTGCTCGCTGGATATTTTCTTGTTTTCAGACCATTGTGTGTGAATCTCCCAGTAGATTTTCAGGAAATACTCAGATCAGTCTGTCTGGCACCAACAACCATGCCATGTTTAATGTCACTTAAATCATTTTTCTTCTCCATTCTGATGCACGGTTTGGACTTGACCATGTCTACATTCCTAAATATGTTGAGGTGCTGCTGCCATGTGATTAGCTGATTAGATATTTGTGTTGTAGAATATATGAACAGGTGTACCTAATAAAGTGTCCAATGAGTGTGTGTGTGTATGTATATATGTATATGTGTATGTGTGTGTGTGGTTTGTGAGTGACAGTTTTTTTTTGTTTTTTTTTTAAATAATAGCCTTATCAAATATGCCAGTTAATGATATACTGGCTGCCTGGCTTTATACTTCTGTCTTCATTCATTGTGAAATGTATTTTATAACCCAGGCACTTTGGTATAAATTAATTACAAGCATATGGAAATTGGTTTTAAATTGAGTTTTAGTTGCTTCAATATGAGCTCTTGCATTTCCATTCTTTTGAACACTGCAGTGATGGAACACAAATGTTATACTAGCCCGAGTGATCGAGGGCTACTGAAATCCACCGCTAAAGCTAAAAGGAACAGCATAGGAAGTCTGACACCTCGAATTACCAGTTGCACAGACAACAATGATAAAAAATAAAAAAAATGAATAAAAGTGACACGCGCCTCATTACTGGCATGATGTGGCACAAATCCAGTATTTGTTTAGATGTATTAGATGTTTGAAAGTAAAATAGTCTCGTTAAACATCAACATGCTGTATAAAATGTTTTTTCTTGTATTTTTCCAACACCAAATACAGATTTTTTTTTTTTTTTTTTTTTTGTCATTCATTATAATACACTGCCTGGCTAAAAAAGAAAAAAGAAAAAAAAACAAGAAAGTTCACACAATTTTTGTTCGACTGCCTTTAGCTTTGATTATGCTGCACAATGTGAAAAAATGATTCCTCATGCCCCTAGAACTCTCTCACAATTTGATTCCTGGATTATGTCCATGCAATTAGGGAAGAAAAACTCCACACATGTGATAACCTACATTCAGGTCATCAGCTCACTTCATTCTATTGACACATAACGTTGCTGATAATAACCTAATAAAATTTCATTGTCAGCTTTACCATTGATTACACATCCAGTTCAAATATGAAAAGGATTCCTCATGCTCCCAGAACCACGCTTTCACATTTTGAAACCTGGATTAAGCCCATCAGGGAAGAAAAACTCCGTAGCTGTGATAACTTTCTCATTCAGTGCATTCAGGTTGTCCACTGATTTCATTTTTATTGCCACATTATGTTGCTGAGTCTGGACCTGAGCAACTGAAGCGACCCCAGATCATAACACTGTCTCCAGAGGCTCGTACAGTGGACACTATGCATGATGGGTTGATGGGTGCATCGCTTCATGCACTTCCCTACTTACCCTGACGCGTCCATCACTCTGTAATACGCTCAAAATAGGCTTTTTCGTTCATTCCAAAGTCCAGTATTTATGCTACCTAGCAAACTGAAGCTTTTCATTTTGATGAGCCTCAATAACAAGTGGTTTTATTATGGCCACACTGGTGTTTAGGTCCAATCCTGTGCGTTCTTGTTACATTGTGTGTGCATGGGGATGCTCTTTCATTCATTTTTAAATATAGTTCTGATTGCTAATATATTTTTTTTTATGATGCAACTTCACCAAGCATTTACATGATCTTCAAACGATCTGTCATTCATCATTTTTTTCTTTTGCTAAATTGCTAAAATTCTTTTGTGAATTTGACAGCTTAGCCAGGTTTTAATAATGCATTTGGATGGTTCTTAAACTAATTCCAGTAACCTTTCTAGCCACTTCTAAAATATTAACTTTTTTTTTTTTACGACAGGCAATGTATATGTGAGTGGAGTTGTAAATGTACCCAAAACACATTAAAAAAAGAATCAAAGCCTTAACATTACAATGCAAACCTTTATGCCCAGAATCCTTTGGGTGCTGTGGGGTTCAGGGTGGGGCCTCTGGGGATCACTTTGTCACCCTGTAGATTGTTCAGTACAAAGCATTCGGATAACCCTCATTAGCAAACTCTTCAGAAATACATCATCGTGAGCTGTGCTCATGTAAACATAAAAATAAAAATAACAGTTCATTATAATTTACTGAAATGTTTAAAATACTCTACTCAAGAATGTTTTAAGTAACTACCTAAGTTGGTAACTACCTACCTACCTACCTACCTACCTATACCCAATAAGTTGGTTTTATTGGTTGTTAATCATTTTTATTTGCATTAATACATGAAGTTGGCTGTGAGAGTATCAAGCCTGATGAGGACATTTCAAGCTTAAAGAAATTGTCATTGAGCCTTACATGGGTAATATACAGTACATAGTTCACCTTTCAGTAAATAAAACTTGTCTGTTTGTCCAGGAATTCCTACAATACTATATACAGTACATCATGGCTGCATCCTGAAAAATGCACTATATTGTGAATAAGAGGGGAATTCAGAAACAGTTATAGTTTTCTAATGATACACAAACGGTAATGATTTTTATACACACTGTAAAAATGAAAAGTAAAAACATCTTGAATTTTTGACCATATAATATTAAAGGCAAAACATGGTCTCTCCTAGGTCAGATAGATCACAATCTGTGCTTGTTTTTTTGTACAATAAATATGCATACACATATTTTTAGCATATAAAAAGAAACCCATTTGCTAAATATAATTTCATGCCCTTTTATGTCGGTAGGGTCTATAACTTTTTTTGAATTAAAATCTTTTAATGATTTTATAATTGTTATTCTGATAGGAATAAAAAGACATAACCCTGGAAATGTGTATTATTCTAAAATTCAAAATTGTTAAGATATCGCAACATGAAATTGGCATGGTTATGGACACTACAGATTTTTTTTTCTTTTTAAGTTTTTACAATTTTTTTTTTATTATTCTTAAACTTTAAGCAACATTTTTCCAGGTCATATGCTTCTAGAAGTCTACACCAATTTTAGTATCAATACTCATGTAGAAATATGAAAAATCTGCATTTAAAATGATTATTGTTTGAAGCACAACTTATTTTTATTTAAATTTTTATGGAAGTGAAATTGGTCACTAATTGGTTGCATAATCTTCAAAAATAGCTTCTTTGGCACACACATTTTCTGTATTACAGTATATGTGCAATGTAAAAATTAATTAATTAATTAATTAAATCGGCACCAGTACGGTGTTAACCATTTAATGCTAATTTCAAGATTTTAATAGTTTATTTATTTCTTTATTTATTTTTTAATGGATAGAAAATTTTACTTTGTCCTATAGGTGGTTAATGTTTAAAATGTGCTAAATTAATTTATATGAAATTAGCCACTAGGAAATGTCTAGAAATAAGTGAATCATATATTTTATCAATTGTAAACTTACTGTACTGAAAATACTAGATAATTACTAGATGGAAGTAATTATAGTTTACCTTGAACGTCCTCATATATATATATATATATATATATATTGATTTTAAAACTTCAAAAGTGTATTGGGTTCAACATTACGTTTGTAGGGTGTTTTTGACTGCTGAAAACCATATCCTTCCTTTCATGCTAAATTCATGCAATGACTAAATTTGTATCTGCAACTCACATTTCAAATCCTTCACTTTTGGATGAAAATCGACTTTTCATTTGTTTGACTGTTGAAAGCACACGAAGCGGGATTAGCAGAGCAAATGCTATGCAGAATGGCACACAATCTGCCTCAGACAGCATGAATAAAGCTTTCAGTGAACGTTGTCTGATGTTTTTTTTTTTTTTTTTTAGAAATGCTTACTGATGCTTAAATATAAGCAATTTGTTTAATGTTTGGTATTGGATGAGTTTTTAGAGCTGGGTTGGAAGAGGTACTGGGTGACACTGGGTTGTCTTTTTGCACATCTGGTCACAAAGCAAGTACAAATAAATAATTAATGACTGTAAATACGTACGTTAGTAGATTCTGAATTTACAGAACCTGTATAGTAACTCAAATAAATACATATGACTACCCTAAATAAATAACACGTATATACTGTGTGTGTGTGTGTGTGTGTATATATACAGTTGTGTTCAAAATAATAGCAGTGTGTTGGAAAAAAAAAAAAGTGAGTAAAGCTCCATATCCATATAATAACTTTTAATTTAAATAACACAAATGCATTGGACACCCTGCACAGTCTATTCTGAATCACAACGTGAGGGAAAATGTGCTAAATGTATTATTAGTTTACAAATAATAGTCTGTTAAAAAAAATAGCAGAGTCATCATTCATCTTTACAAAGTAATGAATTTACCGTTTAAACAAAAATGATTGATGTTTAATCTTTCTTGTGCATCTCTGAACTAATATTTAGGTAACCATGGTTTCTGCTTCACATCTGTGACAATTGTACTTCACACCTCTGCATTTTTAATGGTCAGCTCACAAGTTTTCTATTGGCTTAAGGTCTGGGGATTGGGCTGGCCGCTCCATAACGTTAATCTTGTTGGTCTGGAACCACGATGCTGCTCGCTCACTGGTGTGTTTGTCTGATGTACTCTGATGTAAATTGATCCATGATCCCTGAAATGTGATAAATAGGCTCAACACCATAGTATGAGAAGCATCCGAATATCATGATGCTTGTGCCTTCATGCTTCACTGTCTTACTGTGGCTTGAATTCAGTGTTTGGGGGTCATCTGACAAACCGTCTGCGGCCTCTAGACCATCTCTTTAGTCCAGTCGATGTGTTCTTTGGCGAACTGTAACCTCATCGGCACACGTCTTTTTTTCAACAATGGGACTTTGCGGGGGCTTCATGCTGATTGCTTGCCTTCACATAGCCGTCTTCTAATAGTAACAGTACTCACAGGTAGCTTTAGATGTTCTTTGATCAGGATGGAACTGATCATTGGCTGAGTTTTTGCCAATTTTGTCATTCTTCCATCCATTCGAATGGCAGTTTTCCATTTTCTTCCACTTCTTTCTAGTTTTGGTCTCCATTTTAAAGCATTTGATATCATTTTTAGCAGAGCAGCATTTCATTTTCTGCACTTCTTTGTATGTTTTCCCACCTCTAATCAACTTTTGAATCAAAGTACGCTGATATTCTGAACAATTTTACTCAGATTTTCAGAGAGAAATGCACAGGACAACAATGTCTGCATTTATCCTTAAATAAGCGGGACTTGTTTCACATCTGTTTTGTACAGAATAATTTACCTCTCCAATTGAACTCCACACTGCTATTATTTTGAACACGCGCCTTTTCAATTAATGATTCAATTACACGGAATCAGGCGCATGCAACTCATGACCGTTGGGTCTCGCGGTTTTCTATTACTCCACTACACCTGCAAGTAAAATATTTACCGTGAAGAAATATCATTTCTCCCCAAAACAATTACTGATCTGATTACTGATGGACTGATGGACTGTTGGACTGCTATTATTTTGAACGCAAACTTTTAATTAGCCAGCTAAATAGTAAAAATGAAACATATGTTTTCTTGCTCTCTGCTTGTTTAAGAGTTGGCATGCCAAATAAACACTTTCAAAAGTCATTTACATGTTAGTAAAAGATCTACTTGTGTTTTTTTTTTTTTTTTGGTTGCAAAAATAGAACTATTAAAATGTGTCCATTCAAAACTTTTAATTAGAGTGAGCATTTGTCAGTTTCCTTTTTGTGATCATCATCTTCTATACTGCTCCAATCCTGGGAGATTTAGGGCATGAGGCAGGGTACACCCTGGACAATCCAATGCCAATCCATCACAAGCCACACACACTTACAGACATGATGGGCAATAAGCGTAACCTGCATGTCTTTGGTCTGTGGAAGGAAACCGGAATACCCGGAGGAAATCCATGAACACAGACTCGAGGCCTGTGGTTATTTTATCATTAGATTTTTATAACTAGCCTTATGGCTTTTTTTATTTATTTTTTTTTTTTTTAATGTTGTGGGACATGATCGTCACTATCTGCTGTGATGGTGGCGTCACAATTTTTTCCCGTCAGTAACTCCTCTGAAACTATCCATGGGAATTCGACCAAACCTTCACAGAACCTTTAGTACTGTAGCATGCTGACTGTAGATGTGCACTAGCCATTTCATTTTCTAAGAACATGAAAATAAATTTAAAAAGCCTCGAGTGTCAAATTATCCACAACTTCTCCTAAACCATTCATGGGATTTTAAACAATAATTTGCACAGTCCTTTTTTTTTCTTGAAAGCATAAATGTGCACTGGTCTATTTAAGAGGTCAGAATCCCCGTCAGTGATGGGAATGGGTTGACATCAGAACCTCTCGAACATCCTCCCTGGCTTCTCCTCCACGCCACGATGTACAATGATTAAAACATTCACATACGGACTGTTTGGGGAGAGAAATGAAAATCTCAGCTATCTGATCCACTACATTATACTATAATAATATAATATAATGTCATTAATGAAATTATCAAAGAAAATTTCTATTATCGTGACTTCACTTTTTCCCTGTATGCAGCATGTTATTTTTTTTCCTCATTCCATTCAATTTTGTTTGTTTGTTTGTTTGTTTGTTACAGAGATTTGTTTACCCACGTTCATTCTCTTACATAACCGAAAGCGTTGGTTTTGTCTTGTTAGAACATGTGCCAGTATTTTCGTTGATTGACGTCAGAGGATGACAAACCCACTAGTACCTTTTTTAAAGCATCTGATCTGGCTTTACAGTTAAGGTTATATCTCTTTTTCACTATTTCATGTGAAAACATTTCATCAATATTGATGTGTAAGAACCTGAGAGCATCAACAAGTCGGCTGAAATTACTACGCAAAGCTAATTTTGTTCGGTTTCTGCATTCCGGAGCTTTTAGACACAAACTGACCGTTATTGTGTAACATTATACAGTCTGTCACACGGGCTTTTCCAATGGACTCAAACAACAGAAAGAGACCAAAGAACCAACTGTTGATGCACTGATGAACACATTTTTAGGTGCGTTCTGATTGGCAAGTACAGTAGTGCCGTGTAATGTGAAACAAACGCAGTGTTCGGCCATGCAAGTGCGATTTCAAAATAAGTTCAACAAACAAATGAACAATGCTTTAATCACTGTGCCAGGAGTGGACATGTAAAAAATTGAGCTCTAAAAGGGATTATTATTATTATTATTATTATTATTATTATTATTATTATTATTATTGAGGGTGACATAATATTAATTTAACAATAAGAATAAGTAATGCAATATTTCTATGCAATTTAAAAATCTGTTTACTCAATAAATCATTACTATTACATGGACTAGGAATCTGTGAAAAAAGTACAGTAATCATTTCTCCATATATCTTGTTGATTAAATAATTCATGCATTACAGTCTTTTACAGTATGTGTGTGTGTGTGTGTGTGTGTGTGTGTGTGTGTGTGTGCCCTATGAAGGATTAGCACACTGTCCAAGTGGCCCCTCGTGGCCCTGTACACAGAATAAAGCGGCAAAGACGATGAGTGAGTGAGTATGTATAGGTATATGTAGCCTGTATACATTACATATATGTACATTACTGCACTAAAATTCTTTATTCATTATTCTAAGTTATGTTAGGAAACTGGGGCCAGAGCACAGGGTCAGCCCTGAAGCATACAGGGTTAAGGGCTCAAGGACCAAACCTTAGCATTGGAGCTTAAACCACCGAACTTCTGATCAAGTAAAGGAGGAAGTGATGCCTGCATTGGTGACGCTTGAATGGAGAAATTTTATTGAGGGAATTTTTCATAGCCAATAATCCCTGCACAGGATGTGCACTTTGAAGTACAGTGTAGAATGGAACACAGCTAGCCGATCAGCAGCTCCGTGGGTCGCTCCATCTTTGGTTGCTAGGCAATGCCGTGGGAGAGCCAATCAGGTGTTTTGGTATAGGTAGAAAAGAGTTTTTTTTAAAAAAGAATAAAAAAAGTTGTATTGATTTAAAATGAAAGGAAAAAAGATGTCTTTGAAATGAAAAGAGAAATTTCGTTTTGGGTTTTTTTGTATTCTAACTAGGACAAGGTGATTTTTTTTTTTTTTTTATCCCTTAAAGATAGTATCCTGAACAAATTCAATGTACTGTACAATGGAAGCCTAAAGTGTCAGGAAGCAATTGAGGTACAATCTCTTCTACAGTTTACACTACTGAAAGGAAATGGACTGTCAGATACTGTACTGTAGATGTTGTCCAATTGTTACAACTCCTGTATCTCCTACCAGGAAGAAAATAAACGTCCTAAAAAATCATTTTAAAAGTTTGATTTCATGTAAATATTAAAATCTTCTTTTCACGGTTTCTTTTCTTTTCAACGTTTTAGATGCTGCAGGACAAAATGATCAACATGCCGAAGAGAAATGTTCGTGACGACCATCCCCAAAAGTCAACTCATCTGAGTTTCATTCATGTCTTACACCTGAAATCTCTTTGTAGGTGACCTCTGATTGCAATTCTGAACATTTCAGTGTCGAGGCTTTTACACAGCGCCCCCAGTGGTGGGTGAGATTTGATGAATATAACATCCGACTCGGTTCCCTGAGAATCTGCATGGTGTGGAAGGTTTTGGTTTGGGACTTTTTTTTATTTACCCACGGTATGCACAAGCACTTCAGCTAACACCCTCACCATCTCAACGTCCCCGCCAAGTCCCCTTCAGGTCCCACCGATACCAACAGCTATACGTCTGTCTGAGATATGACTTTCTGTACAGCCTGCCTTATAAGTCTATGGGCTTCTTTATTCCATTAAAATATATTTAAGAGAAATAACAAGCATCAAATGATGCCTGTTGAAATTATAAACCCTGAGCCAAAAGCATTTTGTTGGCTTGGAGACAGGAAGTAGATAAATAATAAGTCAAAGTGGGTGTGCGCATGTAATGTCCCTACTATAAACAGTCACTTTTCTGAGAATTGGTGATTGACTGCCTCATCAAGGCGAGCTACTGTAGTTACTTAGAAACAGACCTCATGTAATCGTGACTAAATAATCCCAGATAAAAATGTTAGCATTCAACAAAGCTACAAATCTAAGGAATAACGTTCACCTAACACAGTTTTCATTTTTTTTTTCTTTATTGAAAAAGTCCTCCTAAACAATGCTGCTCGTCTTTCAGAGCTCTGATAGCATTCATTAGAAGAGATAGAAAGTTCCTCTCGGAGTGCGAATCTCACCGCTTCCTCCGCAGACGTCCTCTTTAATGATGATTTCACACTTCGGTTCTTTATCTCAGCATGCAGACTTCTTTTGGTTGCACATAGAGCAACATAGGAAAACTGACAATGCATATGATAATTAGCACATTGTTATTCCACTGCTGCTCTTCGACCAGTTTGCAGGATGCCGCACCATTGCAGCACAGAAATACGCATTAGTAATTATTAATTTTACACTATAAAAACAATCCAGACTAGTAAAAAAAAAACAAATAAACAAGGTCCCAAGGTCAGAATGGTGAGGTGAGTTCAGAATAGGACTTTTGATTGTGCAGAATAACAGAACACCATTCTGAGAGTAAAAACTCCCTTTACTTCCCTATATGATCCCCTGCTACACGCAATGCACTTATCCCAGCTTTTCACTAGTGCTTGGACACCATCTAGGTAGAAAGTTTTCTCAGGATGCCGGACTGCCTGCTTTTACGTCTGGCCTCCCAGGAGCTCCTTTAATGACCCGAACATGTGGAAATGGCTTGAAGTGAGATCAGGACTGTACAGATGATATGGAAATAAGTCCCAAAGGGAAATCTTATAATGTGCAAGTGGTGTTGGTGAATGATTGATTGTTCGTACAGTTCCCACAGTCCTCCTCTGTAAGTTCCGTCTGTTTTCAAGGATCAGGCATTGAATGTTCATGCCTGCTGTGTTCTCCGAGCCACCTCAGCCAATAGTGACCTACAGTATGGACTTCAATGTTTTACTGCGGCTAATAGTCTCATCATCGTACTGCGCTTGAAGTCTTCTCTAAAGGTCTATAGGTTTTACGCCTTCATTCACGAAAAAAATCATCATAAGTCCCAGTTTGACTTGAACACCACCCGCCGTACTGTATGTCAGATGAAAATGGATACCAGGGAGAGTTCAGTTGAGTTACAGTTTCATTTGCTGTACAGTATGTAATCATTCCTAAGAAATCTACCCATCCAGGATTAATTCATTCATTTCTGTTCTACTTCTGCCTGGACTTTTTAGTGCAAAATATATGATACGGTATACAAACCCACCAATGCATTATTAAAACCTAGGAGAGTAAAACATCAACTTCATCACAGAATGAAGTTTCAGAGAAAAAAGAAAAAAAAGCGTAAAATCCAGATCACTTAAACATGTTGTAAAGTTGCATCATAAACAGCTGAAATAAGAGATATGTTTAATAGTACAAGTAAGAGCATTTCCATACATGCACAATGTGACAAGTACTGTACTTACAGGATTAGAATTAAACCGCTGTTATTGTGGCAAATGAGAAAAAAGATCATAATGATTAGAGTGTGGAGCGGTGGAAGAAGGTCATGTGGTCTGATGAGCCCAGATTAACCCTCTTCCAGAAGTGATGGGCGTGTCAGTGTAAGAAGGGAAGCGCATGAAGCGATGCATAGTGTCCACTGTGATTTGGGGTTGCTTACATCTACATCTACATCTAGGCATTTGGCAGACGCCCTTATCCAGAGCGACTTACTTTTTTTTTTTTTATCTCATTATACATCAGAGCAGTTGGGGTTAAGGGCCTTGCTCAAGGGCCCAACAGGGACAACTTGGTGATCGTGGGACTTGAACCTGGGACCTTCCGAACCGTAGTCCAAACCACTGAGCTACCCCTGCTTCAGTTGCTCAGGTCTAGACAAAAAATAAATAAATAAATAAATAAATAAATAAATGAGGATTAAGTTTTATGGTAATTGTTCATAAGCACAGATTAATAATTATAATAATAAATTGAATGAAGCACATGTTTCCTGTTTGTTTCCTGAAAATGGCAGGACATGTTTAAGAAAACTGGTGCAAAGTCATGTTGTTACTGGTGTGGGGTTTGTTTTTCAGGAGTTGGGCTCGCCTCCTTCCTTCCAGTGAAATAATCTCGTAATGCTTCAGCATGCAAAGACATTTTGGACAATTTCATTACTTTCAACTTTGTGGGAACAGTTTGGGAACAGTTTGGGAACAGTTTGGGAACGGTGGCGGCACGGTGGTGTAGTGGTTAGCACTGTCGCTTTCCACCGCCAGGGTCAGGGTTCGATCCCCGGCCAGGATGTGTGCATGGAGTTTACATGTTCTCCTCGTGCTTGGTGGGTTTCCTCCGGGTACTCCGGTTTCCTCCCACAGTCCAAAGACATTAGGTTAGGCTAATTGACGTTCCCAAATTGCCCGTAGTGTGTGTGAATAAGTGAGTGTATGTGTGTGTGTGTGTGCCCTGCGATGGATTGGCACCCTGTCCAGGGTGTACCCTGCCATGTGCCCTAAGTCTCCTGGGATAGGCTCCGCCCCCTTGACCCTGAATACAGGATTAAGCGGTATAGATGGTGAATGAGTTTGGGAACGGCCCCTTCCTGTTCCAACATGACTGCTCACCAGTGCATAAAGAAAAGTTTCGTAAAGACATGGATGAGAGTTTGATGTGGAAGAACTTGACTGGCCTGCACCTGACCTGAGTCCTGACCTCAACTCGATAGAACACCTTTGGGATGAATTAGAGCGGAAACTTGAGCCAAGTTGAGCCAGGCCTTCTCGTCCAACATCAGTGTCTAAGCACACAAACGCGCTTCTGGAGGAACGGTCAAAAATGTCCATAAACACACTCCTAAACCTTGTGGAAAGGTTGAAGCTGTTATAGCTAAAAGGGGGCGGGGCCAACATCTTATTAAACCCTATGGATTAAAAATTGGCTGTTACTACAGGTCATATGCATGTGAAGGCAATAGAGAGAACACCTTTGGCAATATAGTGTATCTGACTTCACATACAGGGGAAATGTATTGTCCATGTTTTATACATTTTTATTTTTTCAAATTAACCCTTATTTTTCCTTTTAGTTTGCTTTTGGTCTGTTACTGATTAAAGGAAACAATAACTGGAATTGCATGGTGAATATTTAATCTCTGTTAAACATTTCTGGTTTACTGTGTACATTAGGGCTGTCACATTCTTATAAGTGCTTCTGCTTTCATTAGACAGAGCAGGAAAAACTCACGCTGTGAAAGACAAGTTCTCACTCCTTGTTCTTTAACCTAATTTGTCGGAAACATTGGCCCTCTTGCAGCTATAGTCTCTTAAATTCCCTTTTAATGTTCTGTTAAGAGAAAAAATTACAATACAGCAACAGAAACACTAAATGTTATTAACCATCCCAATCTTCTCTTAACCAGATGAGTTGAATTGTGAATCCCATTTGATCTTATATTGGAGGTGCATATCATGCTGAAGGTAACGGCCCTGAACACCGTATAAGGGCAGGTGCATGTTGAGAGATGCCACAGCAGAATGGGAAAAAAAGAAGTAGAAGAACTACATCAATAGTGAAATTGAAGTAGTTTAAAATCATCTTGTAGTAAAATGGTGATTTTCCAGTAGATGAGCGCTGGCATTACAGGTACATCAAAATCACAGCAGGTGCAAAAGATCTGTAATGCTGTGAATGCCATGTCGGTATTCAATGTCCAAAAGAAGTTGGTTTGATGGCCCATGAAGTGAGGACATAACCTCCAACATCTATGTTAGAGTTTTATAAATTCACAGGTGTCTTTTTGTTGTTGTTGTTGTTGTTGTTGTTTTAATACTTGAACTAGATTGTGGTTTGTTTTAGTACTTCCAGTATCTCATCAAATCTGTGTGATCTCTTAAAAACTTGCTCTTGGTGTAGGTCCTGGCCAAAGCATCTAACATCCAACCATTCAGAAGCAGAACACACACAATCCTCCAAGGGGTTTATAGAGTTAATTGGGATCAATTGACCAATAATCTCTTTAGTCAACAAAATAACCGATCCAATCATTATAATTCTTCTAAAAAACTTTTACGATAAAAGATTGATCACATGATTCTTTTTTTTTTTCAAATTTCTCAGATTTAAAACGGTTCCTGTGTATTAACCAATTTGCAAACTGTAAAAAAAAAAAAAACTGTCTACAGTTGCCGTAAAACTGGCTATGATCAAAAATAAAACAATTTCTTTCCATATCATGAGGCCCAATACAGTATGTACTTACTAAAGTCTGATCTGCATTCTAAATGACTTAGGTTTACTCCTAATATCCTGGAGTCTGAGCAACAATAAGTGCGATTGTAACGGCGCAGGTTTTACGAGGGGAAGAAACAAGCAAAACTACTCTGCATTGTTCAGAACGGACTGATCCGCTGGCGGGTACCCCACGGATTTCTGAACAGACACGGGCCTGGTCATCCAGATGTGTGGTTGCTAGACGATCAACGCAGACACGCCACACCTGGCAGTGAGCCCTGATACAGTACCTTAGCACGGCTAAGATATGACATGACATGACACAATAAAGGCAAAGAACCAGCCGACGTCTTGATAAGCAGCCTTCGTTTTAAAAGAGAGAGAGAGAGAGAGAGAGAGAGCGGCATGGCATTAGTTCAGCGTGCACTCTCAGTTTAAGTGTAAAGTTAAAAAGCACAAAGTTACATATAAATCCTCAGTAGATTCAGTGTAACCACCCAGAGACGATCAAACGTTTTATTTTTAGTTTCCAGAGCCCCATTCGGTCTCGAGCGGACGTTGAAGCTCTGTTTATTTGACGTTATCAGTTTTCTTTAGTTTACTAATCAATAATACAACATGATCTCCAGACGGGAGGGTCTTCCTGTGTGTGTCTCATAAGCATAAACTCCTATTTCGTTGACCCCCTAGAAGCCCTGCGTAAGGGCTCTTATTTATGTTATTAAGTCCCGTGGTGCGGCTCTCTAACACTCACCACGTAACAGCTATTCAGTATAATACTTGAATCATATTAGGCTGCCCCAGAACACACTGTGTTTATACAAAGTTAAAATGAAACAACCTATGATAACTGCTGGTTCCTCCTGTTCCTCCTGCTCATAGCAACTCCCACATCCTGGTGGGTGAAAATTACCCTACGCGTAATGTGTCACTGAGGGGTTTTTTTTTTTTTTTTTTGCAATGGTGGATGACTAATTTGGGCAATTAATTTATTTAATCCATTTCGTCATTATTTGTTTATTAACCAGGAATTTAAGATTTAGTACGTAATATATTCTGCTACATCTGCACACTTTTTATACTGTGCAGTGCTATAACAAAGTATTTGCCCCTTCCTGAATTTATTTTTTTTTTTTGCATGTATGTCACAAATAAATGATCATTAAACTAATTCTAATGCTACACAAAAATAACTCAAATAAAAAGAAAATGCAGTTTTTAAATGATGATTTCATTTTTAATAAGATAAAAAAAAAAAGCTGTCCAAACCTACTTGGCCCTATGTGAAAAAAAAATCCCCCCTTCCCTTGCTAAATCATGAATGAACTTTGGTTTTTATTAAAAAAATTACTTTTACTTGCCACACCCAGGTCTGATTACTGCCAGACCTGTTGAATCAAGTAATGACTTACATAGAACATGTCTGGCTAAGTGAAGCACGCTAAAAGATCTAAGAAAGTAACACGATCTAATGAAATCCAAGAACTGATAAAAAACAAAGTCATTCACATACCAATTGACATACTGTACCAAGCCATTTCTAAGGCTTTGGGAGACCAGCAAACCACAGTCGGAGCGATTATCCACAAATAGAGAACATTTGGAGCAATAGCGAACCTTCTCAGGAGTCGATTGATTATTCCCCAAACTTTTTAGAAGGTTTGTGTCCCGTTACATCTGGAGAAACTAACAAATCCACCTCTGAGTGGTTCAAAAAAACAAAATTAAGGGTTTGGCATTGCCTAGTCCAAGCTTGGACGAAGGTCTGATTGAGATCCTTAACCCGGCCGTTCATGCTTGTAAACCCTCCAATGTCACTGTATTAAGACAATTCTGCATAGAAGAGTGGGCCAAAATTCCTCCACAGTGATGTGAAAGACTTACTGCCAGTCAGCTTGATAGCAATTGTTGCCTCCAAGAATGGCACAACCAATTATTAGTTTTAGGGGCAAATACTTTTTCACACTGGGCAAGGCAGGTCTGGACTGCTTTTTCACCTTAATAAATGAAATTATCATTAAAAAACAGTATTTTGTACTTATGTGTATTCTGTTTGTGTGACTTATTCATGTGTGACAAATATGCAGAATATTGCATATAGGCAATTAGTTTTTCATGGCACTAGAGGTCATGTAGTACAACATCTATATCTATCTTAAACTGTCATTTTTGTTTGATGGCTCCTATAATTTTCACGACAGTGGCCATTGCTCTAGATCGCAACTAAAAATCCCTATCTTTTTCCACATGTGCACACACATCAAGCAAACAATGCATGCCTTTGGACTGCAGGAGGAAACTGGAGTACATGGGAGAAACCTTATGATAACTGGTCACTGCAAGGAAAGATAAGTAGAAGTGGGTAGTTTAATGCTGTAGCTCCAGAGAGCAGATGCTACAGAATCAACGCCGAGTTAACACAAGTATATTTATGCAGTATACTGAAATACCCTGAGAGCTTACTTCGAAACTAGAGCCATTCGAGAGGAAAATCTTTGAAGATGGAGAGTCTACAGTAGGTATTCATCTACCGTACATTTTACAAACCAAGGAACATGCATGCAAGCCTGTGATATGCGTCTCTCTTTTTTATTTACTGTACTTCCAGCAGCAGATGATGAATGATTCGTAAGTTGCCTTTACAAATATAGTTGCCATAAAGGCCTGTGTAATAATTTTGTTTTGTTTTTTAAACAAAGTAAATGAAAAAGAGAGCAATTTTACAGTCTGATTAAATGGACTGAATTTATACTCGCTTATGACACAGTAATAGGGCTAAATAAGTCCATGAGTTAATGATGTGATCATATCAGCATGCATTACACAAACATTACTATCCAAAGGAAACTCCCTTGACTCATGTTAATTAACTAAGCTCATTTTTCTCCCCCGTTTCCTTGTTAATTACTTGAACATTTTTGAATGTATAATAAAAACTCTCTGAACTTACTATGGTGTGACTAACGATTCTGTCACTCCATTTATTATGAGCGCACATGTGATTCGATGTTGTTCAGTGTTTTTCCCATCCATATTCTGCAGGCACATACAGAATATATA
>QMIH01000024.1:86702-111440 GCA_003987875.1 Clarias batrachus | reverse complement strand
TATATATATATATATATTGCCCCATGGTCAGGCAAGTGCTCAAACTCCCCAATAAAATGTAATATAAAAGCCTATATCAGTATTGAGATCTGGTGCGGAATGTGATTGTATTATTAAATGTATTTCTAAAATAGAAATCTAATATTGATGTGTTAATGTAATATAATGTGACCAATACAAAACAACCCTCTAGGACATTCCCCTGTCTCAGATCGAGAAGGAAGGCAGTCGGAGGCAAAACATGACACCCTTTGAAGCAGGTGAGGATACTGGAAAAATGACTAACTAAATTTTGAAAGGCTTGCCAGGATTGAAAGAGAGTGGGTGTGTAGATTTGGTTCTGGCTGACTGGAAAGAGCACTGGGAAACCATGGATGAAGAGCTGGCAGACAGCTCACCCAAACCTGGAGGTGGTTCTGTTGGCAAAATTCCATATCGCATCAGAAATGTACCAGATGTAATTTTGGTGGAAGGCCAACCCACTCTAAGAGAACTCTAATAGAGATGTACTGTACAGTACCATCAGCTGAAATGACTGTCAGTAGTTGAAGACAGACTGCAGTGGTTAGTGGTTAGCACAGTCACCTCGCACCTTCAGAGACCTTGCCTCCATTCTGTGTGTGTCCTCTAATCTCCAGGGGTCCCACAACCCTACACAGGACAAGCAGTATAGCTAATGTATTTATGGCCATTTCACTTGACTTTTTTAATGTAGTTTTTTTGTGCATTTGTAAATGTCATATTTACAGTTATGGCACTTGGCAGAGTCCCTTATCCAGAGAGACTTACATTTTTATCTCATTATACAGAGAGGAGCAGTTGAGGGTCGAGGGACTTGCTCAGGGTCCCAACAGTGGCAACTTGGTGGTGCTGGGGTTTAAACGATGGGAAGATTAGATTAGATTAGATTAAACTTTATTGTCATTGTGCAAAGTAAATGTATAAAGCCAATGAAAAGCATTTAGGATCTAACCAAAAGTGCATAAGTGGCCAATTTACAATAAATAACAAATGTAGTAAAATAAGGTTATAGGTTCATATGTACAAGGGTGAGGGTGTCTTATGTACAGAAGGTACAGTAGCTATTATAAATAGGACATATATGGTGATATTCAGGTGTATCTGTGCAAACAATGATCGTGCAGTGGTGAAGACATGTCAGGAAGATAAACATGCTAAACAGTTACAATATATACAGAATATCTGAGGGGAATATACAGTAGAGCAATGATAGCATTATAGATTATGGATGGTCCAAAGATGCATAGTGGATAAAGCAGGAGGCTTGGTGTAATGTTCACATTGCATTTCTGTTTAGAGTGTCCTCTAATAAATGCCATCATTGGTTAGTTCCAGCACTCAAGACTCCTGTGTTTACCTTCATATACACAGTTCAGTTGTCGTGGCTAGCTTTTCCACTCAGCTATATACAGTATAAGATGGGCTACAAGATCAACCCACCAAAGAGGAGAATAGGGAACCCATCATCCTGGGCCATGCTGGAATTCCATGTGGCAAATCCACGAGCAAATGTATTTTTTGTTACTAGGCTTTATCGTGCTCTAGTCCAACATCTTATACACACAGTCTCGTGGATGGGTCATTTAGCCCACAAACTTATTGATTGTTTCTTTTGACCTTCTAGACTAAATGCTGTATTTTATCACATTCCTTCGAACCTTGTCCAAGTCTCAGAAAATATTGGACATGGTGGGTCTATTAGAAAAGAGCAGTTCAGGCTATTAGTGCATATGGATGAGCAGTGATTATGTGCAGTAAAATCCCCCAAAGCTTTTGCTTTTCATTCCACTAATATCCCTAGTCATTTCTGTCCTGATTCAGCTTTTCTCATGGGCTGGGAACTGTGCTGAAATGATCGCTGACCAGAGAGTGAATTTCAAATCCAGGCTCATAAAGCAGCTTCTCCAGCAGATGTGGATTATAGGGATAAAAGGTTTTCATTCTGAGACTGAAAAGAATGGTTAAAAAGGCTTCTGCCCATATTTTTTTTGTGTTGTTTGTTTTACCAACCATGAGTTCTCACCTTTTAAATTTTTCAAGGGCCTCCAGGTTTGCCACATACCAGCTGGGAGGGGGGAAAGTCAGTTCCCAGCTGGAGGAATTGTGGGTTATGTGTTGCAGAATTAATAGAAAAATATTTAAGTAAGGCCCTAGAAACTCTTAAAAGAGGCAAATAAAAAGATTTACAATGACAAGTATACTACAGTATGAGAATTCAAGTCTATTCTCAATCTCCAACAGCGAGCTATGAGGTGACTCATTGGACTGCTTCAGACACCTACAGGGTAAGGGCCAGAAGGTCTACCGAGTGAATTCACTTAAAGAATGGAGAAAGAAGTAATCTCTAAGGATGGCCACCACTGTAGGATGGATGCTGGTATGTGAAATAGGCTAGGAGGAAAAGGAGGAGGTAGGGAAGACTGTGTAAGATGTTTCCCACCCTGGAAAAAGCTTGGGAGCGAAGCTGGAGGAGCATAGACATGTCATTCATATTTACCTGGGTTCCCTGGGGGGCGTGCGGCCATAATTAGTAATGCACTGCAGTAATTCTAACTTTAAGACCTCAAACCTTGCTACTGAAGAATTGCAGAATGAGAGAGGCATCCCTATGGTTAGTGTCACCAAGAAAGATGGATCACTGTAGATGTGCATCGATTTATGAAACAGCATAAGTAAAGTATACCCGATTGGACAGAACCAGCAATAATAAATATACTTTTAACTTCATATCATGTCAGGGCTTATATGACCATTATAGTGTTTTAGTCTGCACAGAGCACCTACAGTACTTCAGTGCATAATGGACCATGTGCTCAATGACACAGCACTGCCTATCAGGATGATGTGGCCATCTACAGCATCTAACATGTATCTCCCTCATACCTGATATTTTCAAAAATCTGGAGAAATACGTTAAGGTCTGTACGACCATAACAATACAAAGAATTGTTCCTGAGCCCCTGCTTATCAATTGGCCCTGATGTGATAACTTGGGCTCCTTACTCTAGGCAAACTGGTAAAAAATGAGAGGATTATTACTTACTTAGTTGTCATAGGCACCCAAATAAAAACATCATATTGAAAGCAACTTAGTATTCCATGATGGGAAAATGAGTTTTTGGTCATAAATAAGCTACTGCCTTGCAGATATAGTTTTGATATGGTACTAGACAGTCGGGCCTTGAGGTGAATCCCAGTCATGTATGAACATAATTTTCAGTATTGCAAATTATCTGCAGGGTTTCATATTCCAGGTGTTTAAGACCTAAAGGAAGGAATGTGATCACTGGCATGTCTGACCAATTTTTCCAGTCTGGAAACACACTAGGAACTACATACTTTAACTGTGAATATACAGTAACAGCTACCTGGTAGGATAGATAGGCACAAGGTAGCTACCATCTGCTTGCTAGTATTTATGGACTTGGGAGTGTGAAGCATCACCATGTTTGTGTATCAGTGTTTGGATGCAGCTTATTTTTAGTTCAAAATGTTTTTCCTTTACTCAGTTTATCCAGTAGCACTCAATATTGTGCCGGCACAAGTTGCTGTTGACAGCAATATACTGTGTACACAAATGCACATATTGGGTTTATCCATATGGTTACACCTAAATGACTCATTGCCTAATCATCAGAGGTGGAAAGTAGCAAATTACATTTACTCGCGTTACTGTAATTGAGTAGTTTTTGTGTACTTCTACTTTTTAAAGTAGTTTTTAAAATATGTAATTTTTCTTTTACTTAAGTATGTTTCATTTGAAGTATTGTACTTTGCTACATTTTAAATCAATAAAAATGAAATGAATGAAAAAAATTTGAATAATTCACCATGGAGGGGGAAAAATGCACCACTGCACTGATTGATTAATGGGCGTGGAAAAACTAACAAGCATGATAGAGATGGACAAAACAGATGCCAGTGATGTGATGCAAAAATGGATGAAAGCAAAATGCCATCCAATTCTTATGAACCATATCCCTACTAGTTTGAGTTTTACATCTCCTTGTCTTTTTTGAATTACACTAGAACCCCCATCCCACTCCTGTTGTTAAAAAAAAAAGTAACTCAGTAACTTTTACTCTAAGCAAATTTTTAATGAGCTACTATTTACTTTTACTTGAGTAGATTTGTATCCTGGTAACTTTACTTGTACTTCAGTAAAATTTCACTGAAGTAACAGTACTTGTACTTGAGTGCAAAATTGTATTACAGTACTTTTTTCCATCGTAGTGCAAAAAACATACCCACATAGCATACCGGTAGTCCCTGACTTACAAACATTCCAGATACGAATATCTGCATATACAAATGGACCTGCAAGGTGCCCTTCTCACCTATACTTGAACTGCTGTTTTGGTAGCAAGCAAGTTCCAAGCAAAATGGTGTATTATGATTATTTTATATCACGAAGGTACCATTTAGCAAAATTCTACATACATCCCGATATTGTGGCTTCTGGTATACAGCTTACAGCTGCACATTTTTCAAGCACGATGATGCTAAATGCCATGTAACCCACTTTCAGGTCATCATAAATGCCTCATTCATCAAAAAGTAGGAATACTACCTTCTTTAGTATGTTTATTTTGGAATACCCATGGGGCTGCAGCAAAAAAAAAAAAAAACAAGCCCTTTCAGTACAGTGTGTCCACTCAGCAGGCTCTGATCTTGGCAGCAATCCCAGTGATCCCAGTCAGTTATACTCCACTGTAGAAAAGTGGACTCCAGGTTCAAACACACAGATTAAATGACTGTTAAAATCAGACAACAAAAAAAGGATATGTGCATTTTATCGATGGATCAAATAACACAGAAGTGCATGTCTCGTAGTGCTTTTTACCAGTTACTTGTACCAGTATACTGTAAGAAGCTAAGAGGGAAGGATCTGATGACTTTTTAACCAATCGAGAGATTAACTGTTTTTACATGAATACAGCAAATGTTAAACAGTATATCAAACCAATCTATGAAGCTGAACAATTAAATGTCATAATTTGTAAAAGTTGGCATGATTTAGGTTGAATAAGGAAAATTACAAGGATGGAGGTTAGGGATTGGTACTGTATAGTTATTACCTAGACGTAGGATTTCATTTTTATGAAAATCTTTTATTTGAATTTATCCAAACATCTCAGGAGATCAGATTCAATAAACCGTTCAAGCCACGTTTATCATGATGGAAATCTGCATATACTGTATGCAAGCTCTAGACTGCAGTAATCAACGTCTTGAATGACTCTAAACAACAACGTGCTAGCAATACGTCGCTTCTCAAGGTATACATCCGTCTCTCGATGCTTGACTGCGTTTAAGCCATTACCAACGCTTATCAGGAGTGTGAAGTGTTTTCATTGCACAAAAGATTTGCCAGCAGCTTCAGTGACCTGCACGTAATTTCACTTGTCACACTGATGACTTAATGCTCACTCGGGGGAGGAGAGAAGGCGCTTTATGTCTGCCAGGCCTGACACTTTAGCTGCAGTAGATCTGTTCAGGCAGCACCTCCTGTAAAAATAAGCTACGGTTGCCTGTGAATATGAATACAGGATTTCCATATCTCCGCAGCTCCCCGTTTACAACGCATCGATCACATCCGACTTGAGTTTTAACCATGATTCCCTCTAGAGTCGGAGATCCTTGAATGAACAAGCTGGGACTTTCCGGCTGAAATACAGGTGAGGGTAATGATGCTTTGCAAGGAAATGTATGCCTGTATGTGTGTTTTTTTAGGTTCTCACCTGCTGCTTTGTTGAACGTGCATTTACTGGATCTCCCCGTACCTATAAAGACAACATAAAAGTGATTGACTGGATATTTATTTAGAGGAACGGGTTATGCTTCGCAGCAGCACATCACTGAACATGGTGCCTTTATGAATTTTATATCTTGCAATCTGATTTTAGTGTTGCTGTATTAGCATACCGAGGTACTTGAGAGGACTGCATCTCATTACACTTCTAATTCTTGCTTTGGACTGATCATTGTATCTAAGGAGAGAGTCCCACAGGACCCAGTTCACATCAAGTTCAACAGAAGTTCAAGATCTGCACGAGTGCCTTACTGCGTTGCGTACCTGTCTGTATGCTATATATACTGTATTGTATGTACAGTACCAGTCAAAAGTTTGGAAAGACCTTGTAATTTTTCCTGACTTTTCTTTCTTTCTACACTGTTAAACACTGCTGAAGGCATACACATTATGCAGTAATCTCTTTTAAACAGTTGATATTGAGATGTGTCGTGTGCTCTGTAAAGCCTTCACAACCGCTCTAATCTGAGGTGCTGTTAACTGGTGAGTTATGAACTTCTTCTCTGCAGCAGAGGTAAGTTTTGGTTTATGTTTTCCTGGGATGGTCTTAATGAGAGCCAATCGCATCATGGTACTTGATGGGTCTTAAAATGCATTTGACAATACTGTTCATGCAAGAACTGTTCCAGAATAGCTGACCTTCGTGTCTTAAAACAACCACTGACCGTTGCTGATGATGATGATGATGACTATGGCGATGATGATGTTGATGTTGTTGTTGTTGTTGTTGTTACTTAATTGCCTAATGCCATAATTGTTATTACATAGTCATGAGAAGTATTAATCTAGAATGTAGAAATCAAATCCAAACTTGTGTCCAATCTTTTGACTGGTACTGTATAGTCACTTCGCACACAACAACTTACACTTAATCCCATGATCTAATAGATGTGCTGAGTAGAAATGCACTTATGTGGCCAAAAGCCTGTAGACATCTGGCCATCATACCATATAAATCCCCACATTCAGAATTCAGACTTTAGAGAAAACTCTGAATAAAATTTAATTAGATTGCAGGTTCTTTTAAAAGCAAATGGGGCTGTTTTAAAAAGCACATTCCAACCACCTAGACACTGCAGGACGGAAATAAGAACATTAGCATTTAATATTGATTTTTTTTGTTGTTGTTGTTGTTGTTGTTGTTGCAAATATTAAATTAAACAGTAAGAGATTTATCACTAATGTCAACTACCGTTTCTAAATCATGGTCGGTTCATTTCAGTTCAATAAATTTGGTTGACTAAGCCATTAACAAAAGTGTTGTTTCAATAATTAAATTAAATTATAAGATATAATGATGTAATGATATTTGTAATATCATTATAAGATATAATATATATTTATATATACTTATTATTATTATTATTATTATTATTATTATTTATTTAATTTTTTTTCATTGTTTTATTTATTTATTTATTTATTAATTATTATTTTTGTTATTATTATTATCATTACTTAATTCACTCTGGACATGTACTGGTAATTCCAGTTTCCTCCCGCAGTCCAAAGAGTAGGCTATCTGCTGTTCCCAATTTGCCCATAGTGCACGTGTGCTCTGCGACTGATCGTCACCCTGTCCAGGATGAACTCCACCTCATGCCTAAAGTCTCTTGGCACAGGTTCCAGAATTCCTGCTGCCGTGTACAGGGTAAGCGCTATTAAAAATGGAATACGTAATGAATCCTGGAAATGTAAAAACACAAAAAAAGAAAACGTTCAAAGTCAAATAAATGTAACAGACGGTCATTAAATAATATTATAATATCCCTAAAAACTACTTGGCTTTTGCAGAAATCTTGCTCAAGTTCTATAATGTTTGCTTGGCTCTATCTGAATCTTCACACTACTGGGTACCTCAGATAAGGCAGCTTATTCAATCTGTTATTGTTAGAGATATGCTAATTTTTATTGAATCTTTCTCGCCTTTAAACTTACTGGATCAATATTGGTACTCGTATTGTGCCAATATTTCAGCATACAGAATATTGTGACTTTTTTGTTTGTTTGTTTGTTTGTTTGTTTTATGCAGAGTAGCAGGCCAGGAACCATTACAGGTACCATTACGATGTAAAGATTTGTTATTTGCACTGCAATGTGTCGCAAGAGCAATGTACATAGACGTCCTGGGGCACAATTAAATAATTTCTGTCATTATCGTGATGCTTTATTAAGGCAAAATACCAACTTTGCGTAAGAAGTAATTCCTAATGACAGAAATACTGTAGGTCCATAACAATAGGAAATGGGGACATGACACACATACTGTAGTTGGTTATATATACAGTACTGTGCAAAAATCCTGACCCTCCTCATTTCCAGTCTTTCTTGCATTTTTTTTTTTCATGTAATCTTGATGAATAGTTTTCCAGGCTTCTTGATGGTTCTCATTTTCAGTCCAGTCCCTGTACGTGATCGGTTTTCGATGAATGGTTTTTGCTTGTTAAGCTACACGGTGACCTACAGTACAGTAAGAATCATTCAAGCATTAACCTTAAGCCTTGAACCAGTGAGAAGTAGGTGCAACCAAACACTCCTGCTGAATTCCTTCTATTTCTCTAAATCATGCCAGTAAGTGGATTAGCCACAAAATATTCAGGGTACGTGTCTAGCAAAAGACGGAGTGTATCCTCATATCCATATAACTGTCAGACTTTAAATTACACAATTAGCAATGAGGTTCTGCAATTATGTTTTAATACCAATTATAAATAAAATGCATTATATGTTTCCTTTATTTTAACTGCAAACATGGATTTATTGAAACGTTCATTGATACTGTAATAACGGAAAGGAACAAGCAATCCAAACCAAAACCCTAAATGAATAGTAAGAAGACTAGCCGTTCGCGTCTGACTAAATGTCAAGCTATAAAAAAGAAAGAAGAGATAGTGTGTGTCTGTCGTAGCTGAGCTGCTTTACTGGAGCATTTAGCGCACCGTGCACTCAGGAGGCGCTCACCGTTTTACCTTTAAGTCGTCATTTTGTCATTACCAGCTCGCTGTGAACTTCGCTTTTTATAGAGATTTAACAGTGCGACTCAATTAAAAATCATCTGTGCTGTGAACAAGATTGGTAATTTATTCATGATTGGCATCGTTCAACATGTGTGCAAGAGGAAGAGGGGAAAAAATAACTTTTACTAAAGTTTTTAAAAATCAGTCCGTGAGGATTTTAGGTAATTTTGGCTGTGAAAACATTTACACCTTGTGAGAAATGAGAGCAATTATTTGAAAGAGGAATAAAATAACTCAATGTTCTGGTTAGGAATTTGATCTGGTTTTTAGCTGCTTAATTTCTGACCTTTTCTTTTATTGTGGATAAGAAACCTTTGCAATTCATGGGTCTTAAACGGAACTATTATAGAAAATTCACCTTTCCGATGTGTGTGTGTGTGTGTGTGTGTTCAACATAACCTATTTTCCCTTCTTGTATTGGCCAGGGTTTAAACAAGCCAATTAAATTTCCCCCTAATGTGACCTCATGCTGTATATGAGCCCCTCCCCTGGCTTGTTGTTCATTTCATCATCTGTATCACTTTATCCTGTATACAGGGTCGCGGGGGACCACACACACACACACACACACACACACACACACACACACACACACACACACACTCTGGACAATTTGAGAATACCAGTTAGCCTAATCTGCATGTCTTTGGACTGTGGGAGGAAACCAGAGTACCCAGAGGAAACCCACTAAGCATGAGGAGAACACACAAACTCCAAGGACACACACCCGAGTCCGGAATCGAACCCGGACCCTGGAGGTGCAAACCGATGGTGCTAACCACTAATTACCACCATGTGGACTGATCATAACCCCTTTGCATCCCTTATGGGGGTTCCGTTTATGCTTCGTCTAGTAAACATATGTAAGGTGTTATGTACCCGTGGAAGGGATCACGCTCAGTCCACAAGGTGAAGATATAACCGACTGAAGGCTCAGAGCATTTCCATGACCACAGTAGTAAAAAAAAAACCATGGATGGAGGTCCGTGGATGGATGTGTACTATTGTACTTATTTCATGCCTAGCAGTAATGCTGAGATTGCAGCTCGTGCTTTCATCGCTTTAGAATTTTTCAGGTGACACACTCATGATGAACGCAACGATGAGTGTAACTGGCACTTGTGTCACTCGAAGAGTTTGCATCCTTTGCCGGAACCATTTTGCTGGCATTTGCGTGTGTTGATTGGATAGTTCTATTATTATTTATTATCTTGCGACATTATACATAGAAACGTTCTTTCTGACTTTCTTAGTCAAAAATACACATTTAAACAAAGTTGTTTTTTTGAGTTCTATCTTCAATCAGTTTGTGGTTAATTGTGTTCTTTTCACCCCAAATTGTGCAGTGGTCCTCAGGAACATCAAGTAAGACAAAACAAGGACTGATTGCTTTGACCGCATGTTTGCCAAAAAATCCCAGTGGCGCAATCAGAGTGCCACGACATGACCAGTCTTTATTAAAAAATCAACAAGCCCTTTCCTGGAAATCTTATCGTAGTCAGGATGCAATTTGAGATTGAACGAGATTTCCCTTCAGCAATGATTGTAATTGCTTAATGCCAAGTCTGTTTTCTTCATGCATGCGCAATTAACTTCTGTTGTTTTAGAATCTATGCCATCATTTATTGTGTTCTTTACTGCAACCTTAATCAGTGTGATGCAATTTCCAAGCAATGCTGGTGCTGCGTATGGGGATGACATCCTCTCGCTGAATGAATTGCACTATGCATCAAGTTTAAGTGTACTGCTCCACTTAACGTACTGTAGATGATGACTTGGCAAAAGAACATACCACCCATTTGTCCTAGTTATCATCATTTTCTGCAGAACAGAATAAAGATGTTCAGTCTTCAGAGGTCTGAGTTAGGTTGCTTATGTATCATTTGTTTACGATAAATAGGCTGGATATATATTAAGAAAAAAATATTGTCCACGATAGCAATTTAATCCTTCGCTCTTTCCACAAGAGACAAAAGTGAAAGCAGACACGTTATACAGAACACCAGAATGTTTCTATGCGCTAATGTTTTTTTTTTTTTTTTCCAGAAGAACGAATTAAAGTGGTCCAAGTGGTGAACCGCAGAGAGCTAATGCTGTTTCCTCTTCACTCGCTGATCTGCTTTGGCGTTGCTCCTCCGAAACAGAGCGCCGCTATAATCAAGGACACTTTTAGCAGAGATGGAGTGTAAATGAGGTTTCTCAAGGAGCGCTCTTAATAGCAAAAATTCATGAGTACATCTTGAGCGGCTCAGCGATAGAAAGGAAAGACACGTGAAGACTAGAATGATTTGGAAGGTCACAAAGGTCATTGATTTTAATTTTTTCTAGAATCACAGTTGTGCAGGTTTTTCTATGTGCTTTTTTTTTATCACAGCGAACTTTTCTGTGGACATCTTTAACCTTTCACTGTTTCAGGGGAGTTGGAGGATGTATCTGAAAAAGAAAATGCAGGCTGTTACAGAACGAGTGAAACAGCTTCTGTTTTAGATGTGAGCCAGACAATGAAACCAGCTACATGTATATTCCCTTATCGGGGGAAATGGCAATATATTGTAAAATATAATGCAATATATTAAATAATACATTTCCATACATGGGAAACTAGTGCTTATAATAATAATACAGTTTTATGCAAAAGTTTAGGCACCCCTTGATAAATAACAGATTTTGCTGATTTTTTTATTGAAAAGATGTTAACACAGTCTCTCTTGGAAATGGAAAAAAAAATGCACAATATTTTCAGCACTCACTCATCATCTATACCGCTTACTCCTGTATTCAGGGTCACGGGGGCCTGGAGCCTATCCCAGGAGACTTGGGGCACATGGCAGGGTACACCCTGGACAGGGTGCCAATCCATCGCAGGGCACAGACACACACACATACACACACTCATTCATTCACACACTACGGACAATTTGGGAACGCCAATGAGCCTAACCTACATGTCTTTGGACTGTGGGAGGAAACCCACCAAGCACGGGGAGAACATGCAAACTCCATGCACACAGAGACGGGAATCGAGCCTGGCGGTGCAAGGCAACAGTGCTAACCACTACACCATAAACTGAACAAAGATAAAAAAATAAAAACATTATTGTGGCACTGTGCAAAAGTTTAATCTTTTAATATTAAATAAATCTGTTATTTATCAAGGTGTGCCTAAACTTTTGCATAAGACTGTATATTGCAATATATGAATGGCCCATGTATTGATACAGTATAAGATAGATAGATAGATAGATAGATAGATAGATAGATAGATAGATAGATAGATAGATAGATAGATAGATAGATATTGCAATGAAGACAAAAACCATTATATTTACACTTATAATTGTTTTATTGAAACATTATGAATGTTTAAGAATTAAGTGCTCTGATTAATGCCTATAAAGTCCATTTTGTTCGAACTACATTAACATATAAGCATATTGTAATATATAAGAAATAGATATATTCAATCAAATTCAATATATTATGTAGTAGATTGGTGAATATAAAATTAAATACATTAAGATATACATTTGAATACATTTTAATATATTTCTCAATACATAAAAAGCAGTAATTCCTTATGTAGTTATCAATATATTGTAATATATTAATACAATATATTATTATGTATATTGTGAATAGATTTTTTATATAAATATATTTTTTTCTGTTAATTATTAGTTAGTATCCGTTAGTCTAGCAACTAGGAATATTAACATTGATAAATTCTTTTCAATTTACCAGGTTAGAAATGACAATAAAATGTTATCGTTATAAAACTAGTAACCTTTTTTGATTGTAACCTCTACTGATCACTTATAATCCCTGTTATTTGCCATGTTTCTAGATTTTCTTTTTTCTAATTGTGGATTGACACACACATTGTCCCACTTAGCTACTGTACCTTAGAATGATTCGTATTACACCTAATGGTCAAAATGGAAATTGCAAACCCTAACAGACATCCAGAGCAGGATTTTTCCTGCCTCATGCTCTCTCTGTAAACACTTTAAGTGGAGAAACAGATATAATTACTGATAATGACAGGCTTGTCTGATTGGGCAAGTTAAAATAGCACTCTATCTGTCCTGCTATCTTGTTTTATACATTAGCAAATAGTCTGAACTAAGTCCAATAAATTTCAATAAATGTCCAAATATAGACACTACAGAACGCTCTAATTTACCAAAGAAATAAAGTAGAGAAACAGGGTTTGTGGAGTGCATAATATCTGGGAAATGTGAAATGCACCTGAAATATTTGTTCCCCGATGGAAAGCCTGAGGAAAGGGAGAAACGAGTGTCGCTTTTTCAGTGGCCATTTTTTGGACTCATTTCGGGTTTTCTGTGAGGTTTTTGAACTGTAGTTGGGTTTGAAAGTTTGCTGAAACCCGTCATCCCTGCTTAATGATATTGCCGTGAACGTTGCTAACATTTTAAGCTGCTCTAAATAAGCTGCTACATTGCTCACTGGATGACTGCATGTTGGTAATGTTCAACTGCTTCTAACAGGGTAAGAGGAATTTTTCGTTTGAAGCTGTGTCATAATTAATTTTGGTTTGTTTCTAATAAAATAAAATGCTTACAAGCTAGTGCTTTGTTGTTTTGTTACTGTTTAATAAATTGTTCAGTAGACAGACATTTAGAATTCAGTAGCTTGTGTTGACAGTATCAATGGAAGAAAGAATGGATACATTGATACATTTATGGGCAGATGGATAGATGGATAAATGGGTACATGAAAGTATGAATTTATTAAATAGATGCATCATGGATGATTGGATGGTTACAGGGATGGATGGATGGATGGATGGATGGATGGGTGCATGAATGTATTAAATAGATGGATGGATACATAAATGAATTAATATGAGTAAATATGTGGATGCATGGTTAGATGGACAAATAATGAATGATGCATGAATATGTTTAATGTACTGTATCATTGTATGGATGAAATACATGGATGGGTGAAAGAACAGTAGAGTAAATGGATGGATGGATTTGGGATGCATGGAAGAATGGATGAGCATGTACAGTCGTGGCCAAAAGTTTTGAGAATGACATAAATATTGGAAATTGTAAAAGTTGCTGCTTAAGTTTTTATAATAGCAATTTGCATAAACTCCAGAACGTTATGAAGAGTGATCAGATGAATTGCATAGTCCTTCTTTGCCATGAAAATTAACTTAATCCCGAAAAAAACTTTCCACTGCATTTAATTGCTGTCATTAAAGGAGCTGCTGAGATGATTTCAGTAATCGTCTTGTTAACTCAGGTGAGAATGTTGATGAGCACAAGGCTGGAGATCATTATGTCAGGCTGATTGGGTTAGAATGGCAGACTTGACATGTTAAAAGGAGGGTGATGCTTAAAATCATTGTTCTTTCATCGTTAACCATGGTGACCTGCAAAGAAACGCGTGCAGCATCATTGCGTTGCATAAAAATGTCTTCACAGTTGAGGATATTGTGGCTACTAAGATTGCACCTAAATCAACAATTTATAGGATCATCAAGAACTTCAAGGAAAGAGGTTCAATTCTTGTTAAGAAGGCTTCAGGGCGTCCAAGAAAGTCCAGCAAGCGCCAGGATCGTCTCCTAAAGAGGATTCAGCTGCGGGATCGGAGTGTCACCAGTGCAGAGCTGCTCAGGAATGGCAGCAGGCAGGTGTGAGCGCATCTGCACGCACAGGGAGGCCAAGACTTTTGGAAGATGGCCTGGTGTCAAGAAGGGCAGCAAAGAAGCCACTTCTCTCCAAAAAAACATCAGGGACGGATTGATCTTCTGCAAAAAGTATGGCGAATGGACTGCTGAGGACTGGGGCAAAGTCATATTCTCAGATGAAGCCTCTTTCCGATTGTTTGGGGCATCTGGAGAAAGGCTTGTCTGGAGAAGAAAAGGTGACGCTACCATCAGTCCTGTGTCATGCCAACAGTAAAGCATCCTGAGACCATTCATGTGTGGGGTTGCTTCTCATCCAAGGGAGTGGGCTCACCTCACAATTTTGCCCAAAAACACAGCCATGAATAAAGAATGGTACCAAAACTCCCTCTAACAGCAACTTCTTCCAACAATCCAACAACAGTTTGGTGAAGAACAATGCATTTTCCAGCACGATGGAGCACCGTGCCATAAGGCAAAAGTGAGAACTAAGTGGCTCGGGGACCAAAACGTTGGAATTTTGGGTCCATGACCTGGAAACTCCCCAGATCTTAATCCCATTGAGAACTTGTGGTCAATCCTCAAGAGGCGGGTGGACAAACAAAAACCCACTAATTCTGACAAACTCCAAGAAGTGATTATGAAAGAATGGGTTGCTATCAGTCAGGATTTGGGCAGAAGTTGATTGAGAGCAGCCCAGTCGAATTGCAGAGGTCCTGAAAAAGAAGCGCCAACACTGCAAATACTGACTCTCTGCATAAATGTCACGTAATTGTTGATAAAAGCCTTTGTAACGTATGAAGTGCTCGTAATTATATTTCAGTACATCACAGAAACAACTGAAACAAAGATGTAAAAGCAGTTTAGCAGCAAACTTTGTGAAAACTAATATTTGTGTCATTCTCAAAACTTTTGGCCACAACTGTAGATCAATGGACAGATGGATGGATGCATAGATGAACAAATGAACCAAGGATTGCATGAATGATGATGCACTGAAGAATTGGTGGATGGATGAATGAATGGATGATGCATGGAAGAATGGATGAATGGACAGCTTGAATGAATGCATGAGTTGATTCATGGAACCAGGTGGGTGGACAGATGAATCATGGATGAGTAAAAATACAGATGAAAGGATAGATGAATGGACGGATGGATGAATAGATGGATGGTTGCATTTGTACCCAGATTAAGCACAAAATATCTCATGTAAAACCTGAGTTGCAGTTGCAGAAAATTGCATTCAAGCTCATCTTCAAAAGCCAAAAACAAAACCAGTCACTTATCTCACCCTGCACCCGCTGTACAACACTCCCTTTCAATAACTTGATGACATTCTTTTACTTGATCATATTCAACAAGTTTGACACTGTTATTACTGTCCACATCTGGATTCACATGAGATGTGTTGTAAAGCTTCAAAACAGCCAGCAGAAAGGCTCCTTATCTAGTTCCCTGTTGCACCATAGTGAGGTTGAATGAATTCATTATTGAAGCTGCTTCTCAAATTGACAAGCACCTCATAAAGGGTGAAAGACTCCGTCAATCATAATAATTCATTGGGACACAATGCTTCTCCGCAGCACTTCCACAGGGTCTAGATACAACCAAATGACGCAACTGGAAGTTATAGTGAGTTAGTCTTTTTGCTTTTTATTTATTTACTTCAGCAGACCACAGTGTAGGAAATGACACTTTCTAGCAGAGTTATGAACCATCTAGTACTAGAACTTACAGCAGAGGAGAAAAAGGATTGTTAATTTGGAATTCGACCCTCGCTGCCAATGTTCTAAGCAAACTATCATTTTTTCCTGAACCGCACTATTTGGAGAAGGCAATAATGCAATGTCGGGAGGTGCATCATAACTCTTGCATGATTTATGAGTATGGACATCAATGTCTTTTTTATACACTCTTTTTAAGGGGGTATGCTGCAACTCGTCATTTTTATAAAAAGGCTCAAGTGCTTAATGTGGCATTTTACCATCTCAAAGAATCTATGAATCACCTGACGGTGACGAGGCAACAAACCCAGTGGCAGAAACATCATTGCATCGGTGTTCACGATCCAGTCCATGATCTAATCTGCAAAAGTCGGAAAAAAAGAGTTTGAAGCTCCTTCGAAGCATCCAAAGCCTCCTGTAAAACCTCAGCAGAAAGACGGGATAAAAAGACCGAGAGCGACTGCGACTCGCATCGTATTAGTCGGGAAGCCGCATTCGCGGAGACACCCAGACGCCTCTTGTGTAAGGTTGGATTTATTTCGTTCCTTAAGTGGGCCGTTTGCAGCTGTCATATATCATTTAAATCCCCTTTGTTGTAAAACGCGCACTTATTATAGAGAGCATACCTGGGTATTATTACATTCGCTAAGCTTGCTTTGTCGGAAGTGGGAATTTTTCATTCGGAGGAGGCGAAGCTAACACGCATTGTGTCAAAAAATCCATAATGACACATCGACGGCCCCCCGGCGCTCCTCCAGCTGTAGAAACAGGTCTGGAACCGGCGAAGGTTCATTACTCACACACTCAACACCGCAGGAGGAGATGAGAGCTGAATATCAAGCTCGTGTGAAAAAAAAAATGAAAAAAAAAGAAAAAGATAGCGTTTACCCAGCACCCTCTGGCTCCTGTCTTCTCACCCAGAGGGGAAGCGGTCTGTTCCTTTTGCTACAGACTCGCCTGACGAAGGTCATGTCCTTTGGCAAATACTGTATTTTTGCCTAGACAATGTTTACTTGGCTTGGATGACCAATATGATGTAATTGTGCTGAAAAAAAACAAACAAAGGACAACCGTTCATGATGGACGTCACACGTGCCATAACTACTCGCGATCTGCAAACGCGTCACGTCGCCGCCTTCCATGATTGAAAGAGGCAGGCAGATTAAACAGGTTATTTTATATACTGTGTGCTGTATATCAGTGTGTATATTGACTGGTATTGACCCCTGCAGGACTGGAGACATACAATGGGCCAATCTGACACTAAGCACAAAGTCTATTCAAGTTGCTGAGCTGAAGCTTTTTACACAACAAAACTTTGGTTATTATGCCTGCATATTTTTCTTCTCCCTATGTTTATCAGCCTGAATTGAAGTCTGAGTGGGTGTTAGGAGATAATGTACGGAGGGAATGAGAGGGCTGTGTGTCTCTGTGTGTGGGTGGGTAGGTGGAACGTGAGCCATCAACGTGTTGTCAATCAATATATCGAGCGCATGAACTTACAACAGGGTCAAGCATCTTCATATTGAAGCTATTAGACCCCAAATCCCGTCTACACGGCCTACTGTACGCGCAGCCTACAGATATACAGCAAATGTTTAAAACAAACACGTAGGAGTGTTTTGTTTTTTCTTCTGTTTGTTTTTTTTTTCTCCTTTTTCTCGTTCCAACGGATTTTATGCAAAATGCTGGCCATTAAATACATCAGACAAAGCAATGCTGACACCAAGTGCTCAAAGGTGGATGTGCAGATGTTAACGTCTGGACCGTCTGACCGCATCTGTCTTTATTAGTGAGATGTGCCAGGTTTGATATACATTTAGAAGTTCAAAATAAAACTGAGCCATCTCAAACTTTTACTTTTTTTGGATGGAGATGAAAACTTTGGGGAGAAGAACTGAATCAGCAGCGGGGTTTAAGCTTTGCCAACCTGCTATAACCAGCCAGATTTTTTTTTTTTATCGGTATCATTTCACTGCATCCATCTGGGCATGGGACGTCATATCATCCCGGACCCTCTGCGGCTTCTCGGTTTTTATTTATCCGGGCTGAGATTTTTTTCCGAGCGTTTTCAAGCTCTATTTGTTTCAACAAACTGTGACTCTTTGATTTACTGTATCTAATTAGCTCCCACTCATAAATTGAATCAGATGGTGCCGTTTATGGTTGGAGCATCTGTCTGTGGATGCGGTGGCCCTGGAGATCCCAAGCCCGAAATCGCTGGAGGCCACAGGATTAGTTCTCAATTTTTTCCCCTAGCAGATGGTAAGGGAGATTGTCGTCTCTTTGTTCCTCATCACTCTGTGCTTCTCTAGAATGGAAAATGTCCAAAGCAGTAAATAGCGCTCATTACTCTGGCACGGTGTTACTACTGCATAGAGACAGTCCCATTGAATTAAAGTGTTCGTCTTTTGTCGGGAGATTTGAGAGTTTTTTGTTTGTTTGTTTGTTTTTTTTGTGCACTCTTTTGCACTTAGCGTTTTATTCTGTTAGTCATCCTGAAGCGTAAACATTTATTATCTTACATTTCAGGAAGTCCCTTAATACAAGCTGAAAATAGAGTATATATGAATATGTAGTTATGATCCATGACTAATGGATATTCTGCATATAATCATGATGAATTATAATGCCAATAAATATAACGTAAATAGAAAACACATCATCTCCAAAATGACCCAATGCACAATGCTAAGTAAAACTTAATGTTTTTTGTTTGTTTGTTTGTTTGTTTGTTTTTTAATGTAAAAAATGCTTTTGATCTTGAAAAGAGCCTGAATTGTTCGATCGATCCTCTATTCGGTTCAAATACACGCATAGTTCGTTCCATGAAATCAACACAGACTACATTTTCCTTAAGCAGACACCCTCAAGCAGCCCTGCGCGTACGCCAGAGTTGTTATCTTATTACACGCACCGTGATTTCTTGCGATCGCCGCTTCGTGCGAGTGCTTTCAGATGAAGATATCAAACACATGAGCAGCCCACGATGATTCATTTACCTCTTTATCCTGCTTCACATGTCCCGCTTTTATCGAGGCCTTAAAATGATATCCGTGTTACAGGAAAAAAATCCTTTAGATTTGATTGTTAGAAAATAAATTAAAACGCACACTGAATATAATTAACAGCTCTGTCTGAGGATCCTGTTCCTGCTGTACATGAGCGTGAGTGTGATTTACGACAAAGTGCCTCCATACATACACACGTACACGTGTGCATCTTGGAATTAAAAACAATTTCTTCATCAAATTCTTGGAAGTTGTCGTTCAAACAGTTCTGCAAATCCGAAAGGCCGCTAGAGCGCTTAGAATAATCAACAAATGTTTGTTGTTCATCAAAGAACAGTCTCTCAGAGAGCACTTCTCAAATACTCATCAGGGGGCATGAAAGGCGAAGCAGCGTTTGATCGCTGATTGCTTCGGCAATTGCTTTCCAAGATCGATATGTTTGCACGTAGGGGGGCCGCGGAAAAAAGTGCTCGGCTCCATCAGGAGCAGTTCATCACTCTGACATCGCCACAATTCCATAAATTCCTCTCTTTTTTAAGCTTTAAGGAGAAGTGTGACAATATGTGGACATGGGAATCCAGAGAAAATATAGAAAAAAAAATTATAATACAATTACATTAATAACTTGAAGTTGTAAAAAAAAAAAAGCTATAAAAAAAAGCTATAAAAAGCTGGGTTTTTTCCCCTGGGATTTAATTTCAAATTAAATAAATAAGAGCCACAGTAAATTGTCAAGTGGGCTGGTTTGAGATTTTCAGAAACTGCTGATCTCTTCGGATTTTCAACCTTAATCGTCTATTGAGTTTTGAACACAAAACTAAAAAAGAAAAAAAGAAAAAAGACAGCCAGGCACTGAGCAATCGATCTGCCATCGTGAAACCCTGGTTATGAGAAAGGTATTTGGCTGTTTGAGGTTGCTCTGATAACATCAGTGTAAGAATCTGATAGGTCAGGTTAGTTATATCCTAACCAGACTTGACGTTTATCCTGGATGGGTGAATCATGGCATAAAGGACTGACTGGGTGCTGTATGAGCGAGTGTGTGTCTGTGTGAATGGAGATCTGGATACGATTTCTCCTACTTTAATTCTCAGTGTTAGCACATTTAATACAAATGTAAAAGTAAAAAAAAATATTTTTACATAACATAGTATCATTTCTTTTAAAAAAAGAAATATATATATATATATATATATTAAGAAACATATACAGTTGTAAATATATAAGATTTCTGTTTTCAGCTTGCTTCGTCAATAATGCAGCATCATACTGTAGAGGCATTGCGGTATTTATTTATTTATTTATTTATTTATTTATTTATTTTATTTCAAGTTCTAGAAATGTAGTGAAACTAAAAACTAAACTTGTTTGTTTTGTTTGAAATTTCAGAATAAATATTCAAGTTCATAAGCAGTGTAAGTCATCTACACACGTGGACAAAATTGTTGGTACCCTTCAGTCAATGAAAGAAAAACTCACAATGGTCACTGAAAAGACCCTATTTTACACATACTTTCATGTTTTTTAGACACCTCGCTACAGAATCAAGTTGGAATCCCTTTAAGTATGACGTTCCTTTAGTTTCCCTTGCTGTGTTTATTAAAGTGGATGACAAGCATAGTGACTAAACTGCAAACCTGTCAGCTCCTTTTTTTTCCCACAAGGGATCGATACTCTTTAATTATAAATGCGTTCATTAATTGATCTCTTCAAAATGAGAGCATGTTTCTGCACCGCATTCAATTTTGAGTGTTCTGACACAACATTTAGTGTAGAGTATGTCTTCATGAATGGCTCACAAAACTGTTCCTTCAAATAGAAGTTTTTAAAAAATGGGAAGACACCAGATATCTGCACACTAGCAGTGGACTTCTGTTAAGACAGTCAGGGATTCTATTAACTGAATGTTTTTTGCTTGTTTTTTTTTGTTTTTTTCCTCATATAGGGTGCCTAGTTGTAAAGAGTGGTCACATGGTGGTAGCATCGAATGGGCGACCTCCAGATTCTGAAAAATCAAGCCACTGCAGAAGTGCAGTTCCTCAAATGGACACTAGGAGCTGGCTCCAAAAATGAGTCAATCCCCGTAGAACCCAATGCTAAAGTGGAAAAATTTACATCAGAAATAAACATGTTTGCAGACTGGCACAAAAACATGATTAGGTCTCCATAGCTACTTTAGATTTCACATTTATAACAACTGTACAGAGAGTGAATTTCTCATCAAATTACATAATGTCGTTAAATTCTGGATAATTAGTGGTGTGGCTAACTGGAATTAACCTATCACATGAAATGTAGGAGCTGACATTGGATTACATGTAGGGTATGAATGATTGAGTTCAATCAAATGCAAAGTAATATTAAGGTATTCATTTATGTTAGACACCGTAGCATTTTAGCTAAGCTAAATCTAAGATAATTAGCTTGTGGTAACTGCAGTAAGTAGGCGTGTTCCAACTAACAGCCAGGTTCCGTTTGTTCTATTCATTTACCCCGTTTATGGATCAAACGGGATTTAGGCGGAGACAGATCCTGCCAAGATGGCAACAACCAGACCTCTGACAGTTGAGCTTCAGGACTGCTCTTTAGAAAACCTGTGGGTGACATTCCCTGTAGGTTTGTCCAGTTCTCATACAATCTATGGTACCATCATGTACTGTAGGTAGTTAACTTAAGGCTATTTTAAAGTTTTTGTTGTTGTTGTTGTTGCTTCAGTACTTTCCGTATTTAGCAGGTTCACAAAAACAAGAATGAAATTCTCATGCAAACTATATATACCCCCACACACCCCACGTTGGCACCACCGTCCTTGCTTCCAGAGGAATGAATACTAGTAGTGCAAGTCACTGTATACTGAATATTATAAGGAGAATTATGATGATGCCTGGGTAATATATAACCATATCCTACTAAGAATATCCTAAACCGTGAGAGTCTTACTTATATTTTCTGGTCACTTTTAAATGAAAAATTTTGTAATAAAACAGACTTACCATTTTCGTGTTTATTCATAAGCAGTGGCTTTTATTACAATTCCAAGGCAAAATCCAATTTGATAAAAACAAAGTTAAATAAACCATCTTTTATGAAGAGTCGAACGTACTGTAGCTGGCTGCAACTCTGTGCTCGTATATAGGAACATGAAAAAGTACAAGGAGGCATTTTGTGTACTGAGAAGAGAAATGAAAACAGAAAAACAGAAGCGGAGCTAGAGAGTGAGAATTTTGCAATAAAGTTTCGATTCCAACGAGCATGTTGAGAGAGCTTAGAACCATCAAATCCTGTAAGGCCCAGACTCTGCCCCTGTTGGAGGTTATCTGGAGGGTATCTTACTTGCACGGGTTTTAAACAGTGTGCAAGGGTTTTTTCTGTGTCTTCTAAGGGTTGGTGAATGTGCTAGCACTAGCCACCAGGCTTACAGTAAGTACAGTAGTGGAAGAGTTTTTGCCTATGTTAGAATCTGTTGCCGTTACAGAACAAAGTCTAGCGAGGGTCACAAAATGCGACACCAGGAGGGCTTCCAGGAGGGTTAATAATTTGTCTAAATTCCACCATCATATCCGTGAGGCATGTAGGAATGATGGCCCCAAAGCAAAACCATCAGCTCCACCATGCTTCAGTGTCTAGCTACAAATAGCTTTAAAGGGTTAGCCAAGAACTTTATCTGCTCCTCCATTACAATATTTTGGCTATTTCAGGCCAGCATTTAACATCCAGGACAATCATTACACTCTCCGACTGTGGACTCGACATCTTCCTGTACAGATGGATTCTGAATTTCTTGACAGGCAGACAGGTGGTGAGTCAGCTGTCACTTTTCATAGTCAGAAGTTTGGTATCTGTAAAACTGTTTGACTGCACCTGATTCCAGTTTTGTCAATTCAGCAAAACCTTCCCTGAACATTGACCACATGAAGAAGCTGGTGGATGAATTTGGGGAAGCAGTGCAGCACAAGGTCCAGTGCACTCACTCAATAGGACTCTTGTGGAGAGAACCCAGGAACACTGCAAACATCACCCAGGATGGCCTTGGTCTGTGAACACCGAGATGGTTATGAAGAATGCGCCACAGCATCTCCGCAGACTGAGGACCTCTCATCTCATTAGGGTTATGGTTAGGGTTAGGGTTATGGTTAGGTAGCTCGGTTGTTAAAGTGTGGCACTGCTGATCAGGAGGTACTGCAACAATATCGGACTACCACTGTTGGACCCTTGAGCAAGTGCTCAGAAAAAATCGGACATCAAGCTGGCAACACGACACTGTAAATAACTGCCAAAGAAATGACAGATATATCTCCAGGGTGAGGAGTACGCTTGTACTGAATGGCACATGGAGAAACCCTATCCTTATACCACCACCCCCCCCCCCATCATCACCTTCTTCGCATCACCTTCTCCTACATGAGTAACATTTAAAAGTATGCAACAATAGGCGATGATTCGTGTGGTACATAAAAAACCACCACTGGTCTGGACCAAGCATCCCTGAGAAGGGTCATGTGATCGGCTGAGGGTTCCACTGGTCAGCATCTACCAGACCTGCAGGACATTTTCCATTTCAATTCCACTCTATTCACACAAACCACAGCCTGTTCTCACTGTTCTTGGGCAAATGCTACCGCAGCATCATAACTGATACAGAGCTTCTCCGGGGAGGCTGCCTTCCACAAGCTCTTATTTCTTTAATCTCTATTCATGGACACACAATCACACGTCTTCAAGAACCTTGACTCTTCAGTGAATATGACTCCATCAGCACAAATATCACAGACACGCCAACTGGGACATCAATGCGTGTTCATCATACATTAGACACACTTGCATACTGCAGTGTGCATTTTCTTTTAGGATATTTGTTGCTTGATAACCTGTATTGTCCTACACATGTCCTTGTGTGTCTTCCATGTCTTATGTCCTATGACAAATAATGAATCGGAACTATCCTGAAGAGTAAACCATAACCAAACCAGTGTGTGTGTGCATGTGTGTGTGTGTGTGTGTGTGTGTGTGAGAGAGAGAGAGAGAGAGAGAGAGAGAGAGAGAGAGAGCGAGAGAGACAAAACATCATAACTCTCCACTAGAGGGAGGCAGTGAGTCAATTCCTGTTAAAGTGATCGGCCAACTGTTTAATTTTGAGTTCGGACTTTGAGGGTGAGACAAATCCTTTACTGGATATAAAACCAGAGCTGAACTTTTAGCCTTTGACCCGTCCTCTTTTTTTTTTTTTAGGTTTCTGCTCATCATACATATCTGCTTTGCAATTTACTGCTTCTTTCTGGAGTACTCATTGTGGTTTACCCAGTTTCATCAGGTTTCACCCAGAATACCCACTAACACTTACCGTATTATTTATTTTTTCTTTATTGTGGGCAGTGGTGCAAGTGTAAACGGTTCATAGCTGAGCTATTCTTACCAGGGTGTGAACCGATGCTCTTTTAGTCTCTTTTTCTAAAGCTAAAGGTGCAGAGAGTGTGTGTGTGTGTGTGTTTCT
>QMIH01000024.1:45592-61182 GCA_003987875.1 Clarias batrachus | reverse complement strand
ATGTAGCACCGTGCACGCGCATTAACTCTGGGTAACCAGTAGGAGGTTGATTAAACTTACTCTTCTCAGGGGTTTTGGAACCRACRTACTCATGGTATGCGGGTTTGGAGTAAATCAACCCTGAGGTTAAGTTTTACCGAATGGTAAGTTAACCCAGCTTTCTGGAATACACCCCTGCAAAGGTGTTGATTAATTCTCGATGACAGCAGCTCTTACAGTAGTACAGGGCTATAATCGTCAGTTACTGTAGAGTGTGTGGAAGGAGTCTCCAGTGTCAGTGCGGTGGGGGGGGGGTGTTGATGAGGAGACCTGCAGGTGTGATGAAAACTGGTTTATTGAGAGAAAAGCAACAGCTTTATTAGAACACAGACATACACACACAGACCTTCAATATAAAAAAAACACATTTGAGACATAAAGAACACACACACACGGTTCAGTACAGCTGTGTTCATCATCATGGCTTCAGACACAGACGGGAATCAGTAATGACCTGAGGAGCAAACAGACAGGAGTGTGTGCTAAATATTACTAAATAATTCACTTAAATTTATCAGCAGATTTTAATGCGAAAATTACACATGGAAAAAATATTAGGAGACTCTATATAAATATATAATCAAAACACTCGTATATCAAAGTGAATTTCCCCCATAAGAAATAATGGATACTCAATTTGTTCCACAACCCAAAAATATTCATATAAAAAGAATTAAAACAAAATCTAAAGTGAAAAAACTATGTAACCTGCACTTTACCTTTGAAAAAGGTTTAATTAAATCCCGACACATAATGGTTTTCACCTACAGTGGAACCTCGGATTGCGAGTAACGCGGTTTGTGAGTGTTGGTTTACGAGTGCTGAGTATCATATAACACGCATGTTTTGACATCGAGCGTCACATGATCACAACTGAGCAAACAGTTTTACTCTCTTGCGCTGTGGAATTGTGGGTAATCGTCTCCCCTGCTGGGTCTTAGTGCTCGTCTCTCACAGAGATAATCAACATCCGTGCATGTGTGTACTGTATACTATAATTCTGATAGCAGAACAATATACTAATAATATTTACTCCTTTTCTTTTATTTTATAGCTGCATATTCGATAACCAAGCAAAAAGTGTGACACAAGAACGACCCGTACACACAGTGCAAGAAATTGAGGAACTTTAATGAAGTGGAAAAATACAGAAAATGCAGGCAGAGATCCAACAAATAAAAATACAATTTTGGGCAAAGAGCTAGACTTCCACTTTTAAGAGCAGATAAAGTAATAAAAATAACATACATCATATTTATCATATTAGAAAAAAACAAAGGAAAATCAAATTAATCACTAATCCTCAGCAAAACCCTCCTCAGAGGAGTAAGTGCTCTGATCAGGCGATGATTGTGGCGATTTGGGTAAGATAGGGTGTAACCACATCTGCGTCCAGAAGAATCCTCAGACCAGATCTTTAATAATTATTACTATACACAATTATAGTCTACTATATATGCAAATTCTGAATAGTGGAGGTTCAAAAGTAATAATAATATAAATTAATCAATTGCAACAATGTAGGTTTTGTCATTTATGAAAAAATTTTTTGTAGGTTTTTAAACCAACAAAAGCAATGATTATATAAAGAGTAAACGTCATTAAACGTCATTAGTAAACGATTCATCATTTAATTAATCCCTAATTTGAATCTATAATAATGTATCCAATAATTAAGCGGACTATTTGATCGATAAGATCAGGATCAGAATTAAACATTAGAAAAATCATAATACTTGTATGATTATGCATAATGTATAAATAAAACAAATAATCAAAAGTTAAAATACTAATAGGTCAATAATTTCTATACATTTAGAGGTATACTATGGACAGTTAGAAACTAATCAGATAGGATAAGAATAATAAGAATAGAGGACCTATGCCTCCGTCTTCACCAGCAGTGGTCAATAGTCTGGTTAGTAAAAGAGGAACAAACCAAACTTTCTCCAAAAAAAGAAAATGAGATTTTTCAAGGCCGACCCAGACATGAATAAATATGAGATGAGAGGAGGAAGATTATGTAACTGGGAGGAACCAGACAGGCTGGCCAAACAAACTTAACATACATCTAATGAATATTAAGTATCTACCTGACTTAAGGAGGAGCGATCAGTGAAACAATGAGGTAATTACTAAGTAAGAGTCTATAAACCATCTACAGTTGGGGAAGTTAGAAGATCTTGAGGAAATGTCTGTGGTGTCTGTTGTCTTTCTGGCTGGCCGGTCCAGAGCTGTCCATTTACTTTTGGTTGCAATAAACTTCTTTGCTTTTTCTATACTCAAGCTGCTGTTGAGTTTTTGTTAGGAAAATTGGTGCAGTTCACAAAAATTTGCCAGGAAATACGACTTGGTTTATGAGTCTTTTGACATACGAGCCCGCTTCTGGAATGAATTATGTTTGTAATCCAAAGTTCCACTGTATATATATATATATATATATATATATATATATATATAATACATACGCACACACAATACAAGCAGTTAAATAAACCATATTACACGCTGCATACATATAACCACTAGAGGGCAGTATTTATAATGTACAGTATTTAATGCAGCATTACTATGGAACATAAAACTCACGGGGGGAGTGGAAGTGATATCCACCACGACTGTAGCACAGAGACACACACACACACACACAAAGAAATCAGGAATCAGAAGAGAATGTAGACACACCTGATTCCTCACCTTACAGAGTAGAAAGTCATTCCTCAGTGCCTCGTGCTCTGTCCGTGCAGCGCGCGCTCATTTCACCCTCTGAGTCGCGCSAYAGATGTGTCRGTAGRCATGTTGTTTACAGTGCCGTTGTTTTTGTCACAAAAATAAAAACATCCACACGGAGCATTAACAGGTGTCACATGACCCAAGCGGGTGTTTCTACTTCTTCTTTTTTTTTTAAGATGAAAAACAAACCAACTACCTCTCTACCGCCACCTACTGTTTCCACCTACTGTTACTGATGTTACAGTGTGAGCGCAGACCTGCGGTGGGGGGGTGGGGGGGTGGGGGGGAGAGCTTGTGCTCGGGTACAGAATGGAACAGATCGTTACCAGTGTGACTCACCCGGTTGCCTACGTGTCTCGGGCGGCTGCTCATGGGGGAGTGGGATGGACTCCTTCGATGTCTTGAGTACCTGCTGTAGGAGCGGCTGCGTGAGTGGCGTCGTCTAAAATTCTGCAGGAGGGTTAGGGGGCAAACCCCTGAGGGGCAAACAGTGTGAGGATAACAGGGTAACTCCAGAATAACCACAGAAAGTTTTAAAAACAGAAAGTTCTGCTCGGACATCCTGTTACTCATGTAAACCCCCAGGGTTGACCACATGGATGTCTCAGTACTCCAGTCATGCTGTGATGCGAAAGAGGACGACGACTTCCTCATATCTGAACATACAGAAGGAATTTCTCCCAATAAGGTGAATAATTACTTTATTAATTTGTCCAGTAGGGGGCAGTGGCGGCTCGACCGGTTACGGCTGTATCCTGCCTGACCCCTGCACTCTGACCCCTGAACTCTGACTGAGACACAGTATGTGACAAAATCATTTCACTGTAAAGTACATGCAGCAAATAACTGATTATTATTACTGAAGTACTAGAATGTAGTCAAAGACTTTCTCTCTCTCTCTCTCTGCACAAACATTCCTTTGGTACAGTGGATTTTTAGGTGCACACACACACTCACTCACACACACTCACACAGGTCTATGATGAACACAATGTTATTTGCTCCATGTCCATAATAGATGTGCTCATGTTAGGGATTTATTCATTACACACAATTTGTCCACTAGATGTCAGTATAACAAACTTAAATTACTCACTCATCTTCTATACCGTTTAATCCTGTATTCAGCATCGCGGGGGACATGGAGCCCAAGGCGGGGTACACCCAGGACACGGTGCCAATCCATCCAGGATGTTCATGAAATGAATCAACAGACTGGGAATACTCTACACTTAAGTGTCTTCATTTCTCCATCACTACCCAGTGTGTGTGTGTGTGTGTGTGTGTGTTTGTGTGCGAGAACTTGGAGCGTGATCGTTATTTGGAGTGCGAGTCGAGTTTGGAGCGTGCGGCTGAGCACGCCGGGGATCGGCTGGTTGATTTTTGACCCTTGATGATTGTCACGCCTCCACTCCGAGCGCGACTCCTAAACCACACACACACACACACAAACAAACACACACCGTCAGTGCTGTGCATCAAAACTACAAGTGTGCCTGAAGTTTATCTAAGGCATGTGTCAGTACACGGGGTATGAGATCAGACCTGAGTGATTATTACCCGTCCTCACGTCCAATCTGTGGATCTAAACCTGACTCCTCCTCCAGTCTTGTTTAACCCAGGTGTCTCCATGCTGGTTACTGACGAATCACTGACGAGAACTAAACCATCACCTGTGTCTAACAGGGACAGGAATCAAACGATATCACCACCACCATACCTCAGAGCCGATCCTGTAACCAAGACGATCTTATAAAAATACTGACTTAATATCATTAGACTTTTAGGTCTTGTTACAATTCTAAAACAAACTTTGTAAATACTTAGCTCCCACCACACGGGGCGCTATTCCGTCTGCTAATGTGTGAATAGTTTAGAGCACCTCCTGAAGGACTATAAAGGAACTGCAGTATTTTATCATCATAAATGCAAACGCACAAAATAATCCTCATATATTCCTATTCAAGCCGCAGTGTCCCTGCAGGTGTCGGTTCGAATCCCACTACAGACAGTGACTGAGGCTTTGCGGCACTGATCTGAAGGTTCTGAGTTCAAATGTAAGGAGTTCATTTGTGTAAGTAGAGCGGAACATGGTGTGTGTGTGTGTGTGTGTGTGTGTGTACGCAGATGGCAGACACATACAATCATATTTACTGAGTGTGGACAACTTCACGTTAACTTCATTACGTCAGCCCCTCTGTTCTTCTTTCTTCCACTTCATTTGTGTTTCTGCCTTCATCTGCTTCCTTCTTGCCCTCATCCTGTCCCTCCGCCCATAAACGCCACACACCGCCACTGGAGCGTCGCACATTGCTGTTAGCATTAGCATGCAACTCTGCTCGCTGTTTCTTTTTTTTTAAAGAGTCATTATAAACGGCGTCTGACTTCATCTTCTGACGCCTCGTCTTCTCTTTAACAAAAGAAGAACAGTGTGAGGAATCACATCACAACCATCACACAGCGGTCACACACACACACACACACACACACACACTGCCAGCTGGGACGGGTTCGGGGGTGAAGTTCGCTGCCCTTTAGTCTCAGCACATACACACTCACATCCACTCATGAACACACACCTACTCACACACACACACACACACTCCTAATACAAACTTCACACACAAACACGCCTCAGCTGACCGAACATGTGCAGAAAGTGGAGTAGTATTAATGAATTAAATTAGCTGAAAAAAATAATAAGATATTATTTAACTTCCTAAATTATAATTTACAACTAAACACTTTAACACTCATATAATCATTTATTCTCAGATCACTGAGCTGCTTTTAATTGTACAATTTTCTAGAGTGTGAGTTTCATCTTTAACACATATTACAATCTGAAGATCTGAACACGTATTTATATTTATAACATTATTATTAATAAATTATTTACTTACTAGTTGTACATTTTATTCAGGTTACATTTAAAAGAAGAGTTTCCTCAAAATTAAACCTGATTTTAATCCTTTAATCGAGGAATCAGATCTGCGCATGCGCGCTCCAAACAACCCGGACCGAGGAGCAGCCGCCGCCGCGCATGCGCAGATTCTAAACTAGACCGCCATCGCCACAAGAAGATAGAAAAAAAACTTTTTTTTTCACATTATCCGACACAATTACTTAAATATTAAGACTACAATCTATAACATAAATTTATTTTCCAACTATTAATGACTGTCATTCGCATGCTGGTGAACTAACAACAAAAAACAAATAATAATCCATTTAAATGTCACATTCACCCCCCAGCCCGCTCAGTAAACCTCTCCGTGTCGCTCATTGTGTGTGTAAGTGTGTGTGTGTGTGTGTGAGCGCTAAAACTGCAGACACACCGCTCTGTCCGAGCCGCAGGTGCTAGAAGGTGGGCGTGGCTAAGTCCAAAGAGGCGGAAACAACAAGGAGGACGAGGAAGGCGATTGGCTGGCGGAGATGACCGTCAGGGAACATTAACATATTAATCAGAATCTGAATCTTAGTTTATTTCACTGCTTTGTTGTTGCAAATGAAGACTTTCTGTCATTCTCACTTGTCTCATGTCTCAGTCTAAAGTGAGACATGACCAAGTTTATCCTAAAAGTATTACTAAATGCGATTGAGTTTAACCACAGCCGCAAGAGGGAGACAGAGTTCAGGAAATCATTTTTAATCATGACTTGTACGAAAGTCAAACACACCTGAACACCTCGTTGTCTCAGTGAGGATCATAATGATAAAGCTTTATTTATATAATATAAATGTCATAAACACAGACCACATGTACAATATATTTCCACATAATTAAAACAATTCCATTAAAATAGCATAAAAATGTAGTATTTAACAAACATGAGGTGTCTCCATAGTTACAGAGCTATATAATGCTGATAGCTGCCAGTCTCATCTGCGTATAATAATAATAATAATAATAATAATAATAATAATAATAATAGTGCCTTTCTGCTCAATTGTGTGCAGATGAATTCCAAATGGATTGTGTTTGTAAACTGTTGTGAACTGTTAGGTAGATAAACAAGTGTTTCTAATAGAACGATTTATTAAACAAGTAACTTAAACATGTACCCGCTGACCACTTTAATAGAAACACCTGTGCACATGCTCAATTAGGCCGGTATCCAATCAGCCAATCAGGTTGCAGCAATGCCATGCACAGAATCATACAGATCCACATGAAGAGCTTTACTTAATGTCTGTACCTGCCGCATGGATGCTGGTGCGAATAATTCCTCCGCACAAACACAGACACACACTGAAGTGTTTACACAGAATAGTGCAATGCACCTAAACACACCCAGTCTGATCAGGGAAGGATGACGGCTCTTTTCCTCTCACCCTCTCTATCACCAGGGCGTTTCTGTCCATAGAACTCTCCCTCACTCACTCTGGTGTGTGTGTGTGTGTGTGTGTGTGTGTGTGTGTGTGTGTGTTGTTTTTCCTCTTATCATGTATAAATTTTAGACAAAGAAAGTGGATATGTGAATGTTTTTCTCTCTTTTTTTCTTGCTGCCAGCAGCCAGTCAGGTGTAGTTTAGGTTACTCGAGAACATGTGATGTATGTCCTGATATAAATCTGTATATAAATATAGTGCTATGAATAAGATGCTAGTCCTAATGTAAATGTACGGACTCAACGCTGGAAGTAGGTTTTCAGCTTGAGAACTTTGGAGTACACTGCTCTGGCACTGGAAGAAATGAGGTAAGATCCATCGGAGGAAGTGAAGAATTCCCAGTCTCTGCATCCGTGTGTGTTCAGCCTGTGAACAGGCACGAATCCTTCATAACCCTGCCACCTGAGAACACACACACACACACACACAAATACGCTTGAGCTCAAGGATCTACACTGCACCCTGGGAAACCTTTTACCAGTACAGTACACCTCTCCATTGCTACACGCAGGATTGTGATTCGAGCAGCGCTGCTCAAGTTGGTCCGATCCACTGGGCTGCACAAATAAGCCAGTTCATTTCTGCGCTGTCCAGATTGTCGCGCAGATATTTGGTCCGTCCAGGGCGGCTCAATCGGGTGCCGCCGTTTCGTCCCACTTTTGATGTGTTTCGCTTCCCATACTGCCGCCTTGCACCGCCAGGGTCCGGGTTTGAGTCCCGGCCAGGCTCAAATTCAAATTCAAAATTCCCAGTCCCAAATGGTGCACTTGCAGCATTTCAGTCTTCCTGAGGTCTTTGAGTGAAATATTTTTCATTATATCTTACAGAAATGGTGGTGGTGTAGTGGTTAGCACTGTTGCCTTGCACCGCCAGGATCCGGGTTCAATTCCCGTCTCTGTGTGCATGGAGTTTGCATGTTCTCCCTGTGCTTAGTGAGTTTCCTCCGGTTTCCTCCCACAGTCCAAAGACATGTACAGTAGGTTAGGCTAATTGGTGTTCCCAAATTGCCCATACTGTGTGTGTGTGTGTGCCCTGCGATATATTGGCACCCTGTCCAGGGTGTACCCTGCCATGTGCCCTAAGTCTCCTGGGATAGGCTCCAGGCCCCCCGTGACCCTGAATACAGTATTAAGCGTATAGATGGTGAGTCAAAGATTTTTGTACAGCTCATTGCTTCTCTACCGCTCACCCGATTTCTGATGTGATTTACAGCCTCCATCTTTTGTTAAATATTTGTAATACCATTTTACACATTTTGCAAATAAAATCCCACCCCATATTTTGAAAATGAATTTTTGTCAAAAAAACATTAGCATGTATTCAGACCATTATAGTACTTATTATATTAATTATATTATTATATAATACAACTATATGTTGTCTTTTTTTTAGTATAGTTCATAGCTAGTTTTGTTTCACTGTGTACTAAATCATATATGGTTGAAATGAAAAAAAAAAAAACACCCCACTATAAAAAAAAGAAAATGTATTATAAAACCCTGTAAGACAATATTACAATATACAATGCATGTAACATTTGTTTGTAGCGTTCTTCTCTGATTCCATTTCCTGTTCAAACATTTGCTAGCCAATCCTTACAAATTAACAAGTTACTTAATTAAGTTCTTTTTCAATAATGTTCAATAATGATGCTTTCTTCATTTGAAATCACATTATACAGTGATTACAGGGATTTATTCTTTGATTTAAACCCAGAAACAAACAACGAGATGAACTGGTTTGCTGTCCCAGAGTTGCAGTACAGTAGTACACCATTAATCTGCAAGCTAACCATGGACAGCAAGTGAGAATGGATGGAAGCTAACCATCATCATATATTTTGGGCCTGTCGAAAACTAACCCCATATTGGCGAGAGATTAAAGGGAATTTGGAAGCTGTTTTTGAAATAGAGATCATTTTTACATGTGAATCTTTATATTTTGGTAACATCATTCCAGATGGTGGAAACAATAAGAATAGAAAACTGATGTTAATTCTTCTTACAGCAAGTAAAAAAGCAATCACTAGAAAGTGGTTAAAACCAGAGGCTCCCACAGTTGAGGAATGGATTGATAGCGTACATCATATATATGTAATGGAAAAACTCTACTTCTTATTGAGAACTCAAATGGGAAAATTTTTTCAGATCTGGAGTAAATGGATGGACTACATTAAACCAATACGCCCAGATTTTTCCTGAATTGTAACAACTGTTTAGTTATGTATGTAGTTGTTAATTGGAAGAAAATACAGTACAGATGTGACATTTTGGCTGGGTTTTTGTTTTGTTTTGTTCTTTTGTTCAAATTGGTATTTTAAAGTTTTATTTTACTTATTTATTCATTTGTTTTTGTATTTCTTATTATTATAATTTTATTTTATATGCGTTTGTGTATGCATGAGTATAGGTATATTATTACTGTTTTGTATGTGGATGTGAGTGTTATATATATGACGGCTCTTTTCCTCTCACCCTCTCTATCACCAGGGCGTTTCTGTCCATAGAACTCTATACTATTTTGTGTGTATTATTATATAATTTTAATTATGTTATTATTTAAGTACTATTCATTTATTTTATTTATTTCTTTATTTTGATGCAGAGAAGTTGTGAATGTTTTTGCCTACAATTGTATTCTCTCTCCAAAAAGGAAAATAAAAATTTAAATGAGAAAAAAACAAAAGAGAGAATGGATGGAACAGAATCATCACAGCAGGTGTAAAGTTAATGACAACTAAAAATGGTACATGTAAAATGTAAAAGCATAAATCCAAAAATGAAATAATATTGATTTGCTAAAGTTCAAACTCAAGTCTCTCACAGTGGACTACATCATTAATAATCGATCTACTCACCTGTATATAACACTATTTAAGGAGTATGAAGCTCCATCATAGGAGTTTGCCACCACCAAGAACTTATCATCACCCACAGTGAAGAACTCCCAGTCCAAAGCACTGCGAAAACCAAGAACCCAGTGCTCAGTGTTAGTCCACGTCACATGCCACTGATGAAGCCTCAGTGTTACTCACCTGCTTGTTGCTATATCCTGGAACTTCACGAAGCTCTGTGAGGTGGTGTTAAGTTCATAGATGGTGGAGTTGATGTTGTAGAGAACCGCTCCGGAGTCACTAAGTTTCTGAGAGTTCGCTACAGCCAGAAAGAACCGGTTATTGATCTGAAACATTTCCCAGTCGATCGCTCCAAACGTCTGAAATGAGAAACGTCACACACAATCAGGTTTGTGATTAAGGTTTGTAATGGTTTATAAATTCGAGAAACACAAGGTGGATGCAGGAAGCCACTGAGCAGAACCAAGAACATTAACGGACTGCAACGTGTGCTGGGTTTCAGCGACCTGAGCTCTCACACCTGAGACCCGCGAGCAGACTCTTCAGTTGATGACAGTCAGGTGAAACTATTCGAATCAGTTAAATATGATCCATACAGCACTTTTTTACAGTGTTCAGTTTAATCTCTAATGTCTAGCCAGAGGTAAGGGTGGTGTGTGTCTGCAGTGTGTCTGCAGTCTAGTGTGTTCACATGTGATATCACAATCAACAGCTACTTAACGGTCCTTCTTTAAGGGAACTGTGTATTACAGTGGGGGAATTCCATCAAAACCGGGTATCTGTGTAGCAGTTTAAACAGTGGACAAAGAACCTTTACAGCAACACAGTGCCTTGCAAAAGTATTCATACCCCTTGAACTTTTCTACATTTTCTCAGTTTAAAATCACACAAAAATGTATTTTCTCGGGTTTTTATACATAATTGTATATATATATATAGCCAATATAAGCGTTTTCCTCCACCAGCATCCCGTAGCGACCTGGACACTATTCCACAAGAAGAACGGCTCTGGACACCGTGCAGGACTCGTATCTGTCATTCCCAACACCAACTGAGGCCGTTTTGGCCCAAAAGGAGGCGCTACACCATACTAATTAATAATTTGGTCTAAAACCAGGCGTTTCAGTTTCATTGTATGTTTGTCTGTTTTGGCAGATAGAGACCACACCGCAGTATGAAGCTGTTCTTTTGCACGTGGGGATGCAGAAGTATGTATCACACCTGAGTTGCCGATTAATTCTGTACTGGAATACACTTATATATTCATAGACTGTTAAAGTAACATTATATGTACAATTAAAGTGAACATATAATCACACAAACATGAAAAAAACATCCTGTACTCATCGCAAGATTGTACACTAACACACAAGATCCCACCAGTAGCAGCATGGATTTATGGGCGTTCCGCAAAATTAGAGAAAGATGCAGAAACACCGGCTGAAGGATTTTTCCCCACTATACCACCTGACCTGATTGGTCAATCGGAGTCATGTGATCACTGTTGCTGCATCAGATTGGTGAAACAGTCTTGCGGCAGATCTACCGGCTGTATGTTTACAATAAACGGTTAGAGAAGTCACGAGTCGAGTGGAGCCGAATGTAGCTTCACTAATCTACTCAAATAAAAGTAAAAAGTCTGGTGCAGTGTTATGACCCTGTGTTTTTCTCTTTTTCTGCCTCATGGTGGCAGTAGAACCTCTAAGTGTGATGTCACTGCCAATTAAAGATACTTTGGGTGGAGAGTATAAAAGACGTGACTAATCATGTTTGTTTTTTCTCTTCCCTCTGGTGGAACTTTGTTCTCCAGGAAAGTTTTTCGTGCCTCTTAAACCCCATTGGACATTTTTTGTGTGTTTGTTTCAATTCCTCGATATTTGGGTTTTCATTGTTTCTGTAAAAAACAACAACTTTTTCCTTAATGAATCATTTTGGCAATTGAAATATTCTTTCGTGTGTGTTTCTCTTTATGTTACGGTCGGGAGCGAGCTGGCCGTGACAGCAGTAAAACTACTCATAGAAGTCATTTAATTACTCAAGTAAATGTAACGGAGTAGATGGAACTCGTTACTACACACCTCTGCTCACATGAGTTAAACGTCTGCATTTCGGTTCGTCGTTACCTCACCGTCCCCTGACACTCACCTCACACTTCTGGAGGATTACAAGTGTTCAAAGTCATTATATGTACTGTTGTTGCACATTTCTTTAAAATATCTGTTGACGTGAGTTACTTTCAGAGTGTGTGTGTGTATGTGGGTGTGTGTGTGTGTGTTTGTGTGTGTGTGTGTGTGTGTGGAACTGGTTTGAACATTCTGCATCCTTTTGATATCTAACTCTTGTTTATCTGCTTACATTTACACCAATTTTTCGGAATTAAGGACTACATGACACTGTATTGATGTAGCCGAGACAGACACCTAGGAAAGTCCCTGCAACACACACACACACACACACACACACACACACACACACACACACACCTATATCTTATTACTAATTACTGCTTTGAGTGATTAAAAGGCACCGGTACAGTCCACAGCTCATTACTCAGGACTCGTCTGGCAGTTTAAGACTTTTTTGCTACACGTTCTGTGCATCCTGGTTTACCTGGATATACTGGAACGGCTGGAACGTTCCTCCAATCCAGATATAGATGGTGGAGGTGATGTCAGTGGATTTGCCATTAAAGGTGTTGGCTACCACCAGGAAGTGGTACGGTCCAATGGTAAAGAACTCCCAGTCATAGGCTCCAGAAGTGGAGATAGTCTGATTCACCTCAAACTTCCTGGTGTGTTGGTTCCATCTGTAGATCACACTGTTGATGTTGTGGTTCGTTTCACCTGTGCACAAAGGTGATAGAATAGAAAATTAAAGGTAAGACCAGGACCTCTGCACCTGTCAGTCCCAGTAAAGGAGGCATGCCCTCTGTCTGCAGCTGTCTGCGTCTGTCTCAATGAAGAAGGCGTGGCCTCTGTCTTTAGCTGTCAGTACCAGTGAAGGAGGCGTGGTCGCTGCTTGGAACTACCAGTCTCGGTGAAAGAGGTGTGGTCCGTGTAACTAAAAATGTGTTTTTGGAACATACTCTGTGTGTGTGTGTGTGTGTGTGTGTGTGTGTGTGTGTTTTTTTGAAGTTGAAAAAATATAAATCTACCTTGTCTGTGATTTGCCACAGCGAGGAAGTGGTCGTCATGGATACGAAAGGCTTCCCAGTCACGAGCGCTGTGTGTTTGAATCCTCTGATACTCAACAAAGCACTGCTTCTTCTTTCTCCATTTATAAATCACTGAGTACTCACACTTGTGACCATCATTTCTTCTGGAGTTTGCCACAACCAAGAACCTCTAAACCACCACACACACACACACACACACACACACACACACACACACACACACACACACAAAATATTCAGCTATAATATGAATGAGTTTAATGTTTTTAACATCAGTCATCCAGCATTCTGTAATTTACATTCACATCAGTAAGAAGGTGAACAGGTGCTGCTTCCACACAACATCAAACAAATGTTATTTTTATACGAATGATTTATAATAAACCACATCAAACAGCATTACAGCCAGTAGCTGCACGGTAAGATCAAATTTATCAGCTAGACTAAAAAGAATAATTGTTTTCCTGCATGAGTAGGCATAAGATATTAGACATATAGTATCTGGCCAAAAGTATGTGCACCCCTGACTCACACCCACATGTGTGAAACACACAGTTGTATTGTAAATGTGCCATATCAGAGAGGTTTTCCTTGCCATCATCGCCACTTTGTGAAGCTGCTTTGAGACAATGGCCATTGTTAGAAGCACTATATAAATAAAATTGAATTGAAATGAATTAATGTTGGGACAGCGCCGCGCTACCATAATAAACATACATTCACATCAACTACCACACAGAGTTTTTTCAATAATCTCCCAGAGTTATCACAGTTAAACTTTGATTGGATCTGATGGATATCCAATAATTAACTCCACAGAACTCGATCAGGCGACTGAATATTTAGAGTCGACATTTCATTATACCTTAGACAATGTAGCTCCAGTTAAAAGGAAAATGATTAGAGATAAGAAACTCGCTCCCTGGTGTAATGACCAAACGCACTTTAAATCAGACCGCTCAGAAATTATAACATCAATGGTGTCAAACTAAATTGTTAGTATTTCAAATAGCTTGGAAGGAGAGCATCCTGAACTATAAAAAAGCTCTCAGTGATGCTAGATCAACGTATCTCTCCACTCTCATAGGAACTAACAAAAATAATCCTAGAGTTTTATTTAAAAATTTGGCAAAATTAACTAGAAACAAGGAAATATAAGACAAAAAATTCCAAGCTTTGAAACCAGACAATTTAAGTGATGCAGACAATAAACTAACCACATCACATCAGAACCTAGAATACATTAGTCCCCTTAAAGAGAATGAACTAATTACAACTAATCATCAACCTGTGTACTAGAGCCTATATCAACAAATTTTCCCACGCAGATAGTACCAACAATAACAGAACCCCAGTTCAGGGGGGGCAGTTAGCATTTAGGCCTCATCACAGCACAGAGACAGCACTTGTCAAAGTAGTAAATGACCCCCTATTGGCCCCTAATCAGGGTTGCATCACTATACTTGTGTTACTGGACCTCAGTGCAGTTTTTTCATTAATCATAGTACAGTGGAACCTTGGATTACAAGCATAATCCGTTCCGGAAGTGTGCTCATATTCCAAAACACTTGTAAACCAAATCATCATTTCCCATAAGAAATAATGAAAACTCAAATTATTAATTCCACAGCCCCAAAAAATAAATACATACAAATAATTAATACAATCTATAAAATGAAAATAAAACAAATGAATCTGCCCTTTACATTTAAAAAAAAGTACAAATAAATCCTGATAGATAAGTGTTTCCGTTGGTGCACGCAGGCGCCGTGTGTGTGTGTGTGTGTGGAATTAGCCCCTTCACTCGCCTCGTTTTACATAGTAACACTCCTCCTCCCTCTCCCCACCTCGCATTTTAAGATTCACAACAAACACACACACACACACACACACACACACACACAACGTAAACACCGTTTTAACAAGAAAAAAATAAATCTCTCTGAGACTGGCATGAGCGTATATTAACGAACTCACTTTTTAAGTTTCACAACAAACGCATAAACACACCGGAAACACAGTTTTAACGGAAAAAAGTGAGACTGGCATGAGCGCATACTAACGGAATCACTTAAGTTTCACGACAAACGGACACACACACAAACGCGGAAACACCGTTTTAACAGGGAAAAAAGAAATCTCTTTGACCTGGTGTGAGCGCATACTAAGGGAATCACTGCTGTAAAGTAAAAAAAACAAACAAAAAAAAACAAATGAACCAGCACCTTACCTTTGAAAAGAATCGCAACAGAGCAGAGTTTCTGTGTGTTTGTGAAGCCGGGGAGGGGGTGAAAAGGCGAGAGAGCGTCTGTGCGTGTGTGTCACTGTCAAATTTTTGCGCGCACACTCATAAGAGACGAGCAGAGTTTCTGTGTGTTTGCAAAGCCGTGGGGGGAGG
>QMIH01000024.1:12027-36469 GCA_003987875.1 Clarias batrachus | reverse complement strand
GTGTGTGTGTGTGTGTGTGTGTGTGTGTGTGTGAGCGAGCAAGAGAGAGAGAGAGAGAGAGAGAGAGACTCACCTGTGGGCGGCATCAACACTGAGAATAAGACAGCTGTAGACCGAGAAAGACAGACAGACAGAGAGACAGACAGATAGAGAGAGACTTCAATCTTTGTCAGCTTTAATAGTCTTGTCTTAGAAGTGGGCAGGAATTCCCCAGTGTTATGTTTGTATGTCTATACTCTGTGTGTGTGTGTGTGTGTGTGTGTGTGTGTGTGTGTGTGTGTGTGTGTGTATTTGTTAAGTATGACCCTGTGTTGTTCCTCCAGCTGCGTCTCCTGATCTTCAGAAGGTCCTGAGAGGTCATAACAGAGGAAAGATCTCTGCTGCTTGACCAGTAAAGGAATAAACAGGAGGATGTAACATGGAACAGTGAAGCTTTGACTAAGATGAGGATGTCAGCACGGTTGCTGTTAAACATTTGACACATTTACAGAAATGGTGCTATGAAGCTGATAAGAGCAACATGCTTCTCTGCACTGGTAATGAACACTGAAGCCACAGTCCCGTGTGAAGCCACCTCGGTGTGCTGCTAAAGCATCTGTAGTTTACTAAACTTGAAAGGAGTCTTCAGAGCTTTGTATCAATTAGAGGTGAATCATTAACTTCCAATATTCTGAAAAAATATTCAAAACAGAGCAATGGTTCAGAGCCCCTCAATAATCAAAACTGGTTACACAAAACAAACCACATCCGGTTTTTTCTGCTCTCTAGCATCCAGTTAGCTACAAAACATTTGAATAATAATAAATATCACATCACACAGGCAAAAACTAAAGATCAATAAAGAATGCAGGTGACACAGTAGGAATGTAAATTGGTCTAAGATTTGAATGGGTGTAATGAGGAAGAGCGAGGTGGCTGTGTTATTTCTTATTGCAGGCCTTTAATCACACAGCCCCAGTCATTAGTGATCATCACACCCAGTCATTATCACACACACAACACTGATCTTTAGAAGTGTGTGAATAGACAATCCCCACAGCACAACAGATCAAAGTTGGTGTTCCACAAGACTCGGTTCTGTGTCCACTGCTCTTTTCTCTAGATACACCACTCTGTGTTCCTTTGATAGAGCCAGAAGGAGGTAGAAAGTTTGGGGTAGAGCCATAGGGATGTAGAGAGGATGGAACACGTATATCAACCAGATATCTCAGATATGTCCAGAGGATGTCTCGTATAAAACGTGATGGGAATTATATCTGTATGTTCACAAACCCAGGCTCATTACCCACAATCCCCTGCACTCGACTCATTGTTCAACAACACTCACAATCGCACCAAATCTGCACTTGTTATCATGAATCAAAGTAGATATCTGTTAGAGAAAAAAATATGGCAAATTACATAAAGCTTGACTATTGTGTCTATGTGTGTATGTATGATTATATCTGATGAAGAGATATGGCTTCAGCTGGGCACATCAAAGCCTTCACACACTTTTAATCACCTTCAAACTACAGCCCTGAGATATTATCTGTGTGCCAGAGAGACAGAGAGAGACAGAATGTATCTAATGGCCCCTCCAGCTTTAGCACACTCTGATAGGTCACAGGAAGTCTGTTTATCGGATATGTTTCCAGAGTAGTCAGTACAATTTGATTGATGGAACTTAGATGACAGGAGATGGAAAATAACAGCTAGTAGCATTTTATACCTGGAAATTAAATTAAATGATTAAATAGCACTTAGCACATTTTTTTGTAAATTCATCATCATCATCACCATCATCATCACCATCATCATCACCACTACACTGCAGATTTATCATGTGGCTGTTACTTACTGATTGCATGTAATGGACCTATGCATCAGGCATTTAAACCCAAGTCAACTCTCCCACATTTTCAAATGTAAAATACTGAATACTTTATACTTATCATTTACTGATCATACCTAAGCTGCCTACACTAGTGCGGTGTTAATTTGAGTCCATATAAACACTATGGTGTTAATTCAACACTCTTTAAGACAACACTACATTTCATGTATAAGTGTATGAACACACGTGTACATAACGTACTTACAGTATATTTTTCAAGCTAATGTTTATAAACACTGTTGTCTTCTTGTGGTTATGAAATATAAATGAAATACTTGTTTTTCACCAACTTTTTAGGTACAAAGTCACAGACGACTGCCCTGGAAGTGGCAGGCCCAATCCCAATCCCTTCCACAATGCTTCAGGCCATCTCACAAGGCCTCCTTTCCTTCATCACAACCATCATTAACCATTCTATTTCATCTGGTCATGTTCCTGCTACTTTTAAGAAGGAAAGCATTACTCCCATCCTCAAGAAGCCCTGCCTGGATCCAGCAGACATCTTTAACTACCACTGGTATCACTTCTCTCTTTTCTCCTTCTAAAATTCCTGAACACACTGATTACAATCAAAAGGTTGTCACAGAACAACCTCAAGGATCCCAACCAATCTTCATTCAAAGAGGCACTGAGAAGCTCCATGCTGGTAGATCAGCTAAACTATCATCTGTCCTCATCCTCCTGGACCTGTCAGCTGCATTTGACACAGTGACCCACAAGATTCTATCATCTATTCTCACAAGCCTTGGAATCTGTGGAACAGCATGGAGAAAGGTTGGAAGCAAGAAGTAAGGTTGGAGAAGGCATGGAGGGGATCCACATCTGCCCCACGTAGACCCTCTACTGGTGTCCCACAGGGCTCAGTTGTCCCTGTATACCAGCTCTCATAATAAGGTCATATAATTACATGGCTTTTCATGGCATTGTTATGGAGATGACACACAACTTCTCCTCTCCTTTCCTCCCTCAGACGCTCAGGTTTCCACCCGTATCACAACATGTCTGGCAGACATCTCAACCTAGATGGGCAGCTCATCAGCTGAAGCTCAACCTGAGTAAAACAAAACTGCTGTTCATCCCTGGTGATTCATCCCCTGTTCAAAACCATGTGCTCTCCCTGGATAACAATCAGATCACTCCTTCAGCCACCGCCTGCAATCTTGGGGTAACTGTGGACGATCATCTGTTATTTTCCCCACACATTACCTCGCTCTTGTTGATTTCTTCTTTACAACAACAGAAGAATTGTCCCATTTCTTTCTTCACAGGCTATTTAGATGTTTGTGCAGTCCCTTGTTATCTCAAGACTGGACTACTGCAACTTACCCCTGGCAGGTCTGCCTCTGTCCACCATTCGTCTCGTTTTCAACCTTCCTAAGTTCCTCCACACTACCCACTACTCTCTCTCTCTCTCTCTCTGTTCTCTTTTTTTTTACATCAAGCCTGGAGATGAGAGCACACAAGATAAAATGATTGCTATTCGTGCAGCACTCTCATTGTGCCCTTGTGTGTGCAGGTGCAGACTACTTGTTAATACCTCATACACCTATTAGCTGTAACATTACGACACAAAACATTAAGCTCAGTATGGTGTAGGTTCCACTTGTACATTGGGGTGGCTCTGGCCCCTCTGGGCATGGCTTTGCAGCGCTTCTAGGAGGTGCTTCGATGTCTGGCACCAGGATGTAAAGCAGCAATTCCACTGGGTGCTGTGGGTTGTGGTGCATTGGTTCCTTTGTTTATCTTCACAGCCATTGTTGACTGTTTTGTTGATTTGTGGTGGATTGGCATTTCAGTGGGATCGGACTGAACGGGCTGGACTTTGACCCCTGCAGGCATGGGTGAGCCCAGGATGTCACCAGTTTGCTGGTGTATAATTAATAATCAATGTTATTCCCTTCAACAGTTAGTGGTCACAATGTTATGGGTGATTGGAAAACATGATATGATGAAAACTATAGCAGATACCTGAGCTTTTTGTTAACAAAGCCCTAAAGTCATGGAATTCAAGTCAAGTTCATTATGGAATAGTCTTCCTATTAATGTTCGGGACTCRGACACAGTCTCAGTGTTTAAGTCTAGGCTAAAAACCTATTTATTTAGCGCAGCATGTTTGTAAATAGATTAACCTTAGGTAAAGGAGCAGATCTGGGGGACTCATGGACGTAGAGTATTCTGGTGAACTGGTATGTTTAGATGCTGTCCTCCCCACTCTCATTGATCACTCAGGTTTGTTGACGGTGAGGTGATCGGTTGCTTTACATCTCAGTTCCCCCTCATGTCTGTGTTTCCTTCTGGCTCCTCCCTTTTAGTGATGATGTCATAGACTGGAGTCCCTGCTTGCACTCTAATTATGCTCTGACCCTCCATCCTGATGTCCTCGTATGAAGACACTCACTGCTGCTAAGAATGGCCCTGTGTGATATGTGTGATAATTAAGGAGGCTTCCACTAAGTAACTATGGGACTGAGAAACTAACAGATCTCATATTATGGCTTATGACAGCTGCTAGGGCTTAAATTGTAATAATTATAATTCTATATAAATACAATTGAATTGAATTAAACATTATTGCGACTGTAGGCATGGAGGAATTAAGCACTATACTGTAATCAGCCTAAAGGCCATATTTGGGCTCGTTCTTCAGGTGAACACTTTCAGTCTTTGGAGCTGTGCTGAAAAATGTAAACATGTAGGCGTTTTGTTTTTGTGATTTTTTTTTTTACTGTAACAGAGACGTTATACTCAGGTTAGTGAAAATAAGGGCTCAGGGGAATTTCAGCTCCACCCCAGTGTGTGTGTGTGTGTGTGTGTGTGTGTGTGTAGCGTTGGGATTGATGTGGGCTCTCACACATTTACACCTGCTACTTTAAACCCCAACACTTCCGCTCTTCACGTCCTCTCACACAAAGATACCTTTAAATCGCTTCAACATGCTCTGATCTCAGGCCCGACACAACCTCAGTGGTCCACCACAATCACTGCTTCTGCAGGAGCTGCCTCAACTACCAACTTCCCAATGTTTCTCTAATTAAAGGATTCAATTACAAAAAGGAAGTATGTTGGATTAGAGCTACCAGCTGTGGGTTGTATCTCATAGCTCATAGTGTGTCGAGATAGATATTCTAATGTTATGTAAAATGCTGTGTTCAATCGATAGGGCTGCAGATCAATCCCTGCTCTCCGTTATCACCCAGATGAGGATGGGTTCCCTGCTGAGTCTGGTTCCTCTCAAGGTTTCTTCCTCTTACCATCTCAGGGAGTTTTTCCCTCAGCACCGTCGCCCTCGGCTTGCTCATCAGGGACCATCTGATCATTCTGATTCACACACACTCACATCTCACACACACACACATCTCACACACACTTCTGTAATTCTTTTGATTGTGTAAAGCTGCTTTGCAATGATGATAATTGTTAAAAGCGCTATACAAATAAAATTTTATTGAAAATAGATGTTTATACTGTATGTGATATACTTTTGTGCTTTTTTATGTTATGAGGACGATGGACAGATTGGTGTGAGCTGCCAGGAAATATGTATGTAACATATATGTAACTCAGATAAACACTTTTTCTGGGACACACTCCGGTCAGTCAAGAACAGGAATCAGAGACACACTGGCACACACTCGTCCACACACTCATCCAAAACTGCACAGGTCAGGCAGAAAAGGAAAAATCACCTGCTATTACCACCAGTAACTCTCTCTCTCTGTCTCTCTGTCTCAATATTAGATAAAATTATATTAGACAATGTGAGTTAATAAGTGAGGCCATGTACATGCTCCCTGTATCTACAGTGTAAATATTCCCAATCCCTGTTCATATACTGTATATATCCTCTCCAAAAGTATTGGAACATCAACGCCTGTTCTATTGTTTTTTGCTTTACACTGAAGGGGTGTGTGTGTGTGTGGGTGTGTTTAAGATCAAAAGATGACTATGAAACTGAATATCAGTATTTTAGCTTTAATTTCCTGATAATTACATCTAGGTGTGTTGAACACTTTAGAACATGGCACTTGGTGGCAGACCAAAGTATTTTGGAACAGATGAGTAAATGAAAGTAAATAAGACTTAATATTTAGTTTTAATATTTAGCTTCTCTCTTGCTTATGATGATTGTATTTAGGTCCTACAGGCCACTGAGTGATTTATAAACGAGTAAAAGTACTTTAAAATCCATCCTGAATGTTACAGGCAGCCAGTGTAAGGACCTGAGGACGGGTGTGATGTGCTCAGATGTTCTGGTTCTAGTCAGCGTTCTGGCAGCTGAGTTCTGGATGAGCTGCAGCTGTCTGATGATCTTCTTGTGAAGGACGGTGAGGAGACCATTACAATAATCCACCTGCTGGTGATGAAGGCATGGACAAGTTTCTCCAAGTCCTGATTGGAGACAAAACGTCTAATTCCTGCAATGTTTTTGAGATGATAGTGTGCTGATTTAGTTACTGCTTTGACAGACTACTGAAACTAAAGTCTGTCTCCAGAATCACTCCAAGATTCTTCACTTGATTTTTAGTTGTTTGACCCCTAGAGTGAAGGTTTGCACCTTCAGAGCTTCATCTTTGTTTCCAAATGCAATGACTTCAGTTTTCTCCTTGTTTAACTGAAGAAAATTTTAGCACATCCAACTGTTAATTTCATCAGTGCATTGGCAGAGGGAGTTTACGGGGCTATAATCATTTGGAGATAAGACTCGGTGAAGCTGTGATGGGTAATTTGGTCAGTTTCAGTGACAACCTGATGTCCCTTCAGTGACCTCACTGCACCAGATAATGTGCTCTCTCTGTCTGTGTGTGTGTGTGTGTGTGTGTGTGTGTGTGTGTGTGTGTGTGTGTGTGTGTGTGTGCTGTCTTAGCATCAAACATGCTTTTGAGAGCACTCACACAAACACACACAGTATGTGTACAGACATGTTAAGCAGTAAGTCTGAGGGGACTCTACAAAAACAAAGACAAAACACACACACACACACACACACACACACGCACGCACGCACACACACACACACACTTACTGGGAATAAAAGAAAACACATTAAATGACATTAGTCAACAATGTTAATTATTAAATAAACACAAATTACTGAGAAATAAAAAAGATATATTTATAAACATTTAGTGAGATAAGATTCATTAAGATATATTGCAAGTGGCCATTTATATACAAATGTGACATGGACAAAATGCAGAAAAAAGGAAAATATAACCAACCGCATACAGTGGGGCAAAACAAGCATTTAGTCAGCCACCAATTGTGCAAGTTCTCCCACTTAAAGCTTAAAGCGATGAGAGAGGCCTGTAATTCCCAGCATAGATAGACCTGAACTACGAGAGACCAAAGGGGGAAATCCAGAAAATCACATTGTAGGATTTTTAAAGAATTTATTTGCAAATTATGTTGGAAAATAAGTATTTGATCAATAACAAAATTTCATCTCAATACTTTGTTATGTCCCCTTTGTTGGCAATGACAGAGGTCAAACGTTTTCTGTAAGTCTTCACAAGGTTTTCACACACTGGTGCTGGTATTTTGACTCGTTCCTCCATGCAGATCTCCTCTACAGCAGGGAACACGAACTTTCAACTCCCTCCCAAGATTTTCTATGTGGCTAGGACACTCCAGGACCTTTCGGATCAGTCATCCTGGGTCCTTTACAGAAAAACAGCCCCACAGCGTGATGTTTCCACCCCCATGCTTCACAGTAGGTCTGGTGTTCTTTCTCCTCCAAACAGTCGAGTTTTTAACAAATAGTTCTATTTTGGTTTCATCTGACCATATGACATTCTCTCAATCCTCTTCTGGATCATCCAAATGCTCTCCAGTAAACTTCAGATGGGCCTGGACATGTACTGGGTTAAGCAGGGGGACACGTCTGGAACTGCAGGATTTGAGTCCCTGGCAGCGCAGTGTGTTACTGATGCTAACCTTTGTTACTTTGGTCATTCACTAGGTGGTCATTCACTAGGTGGTCATTCACTAGGTGGTTCCACCGTGCGGTTCTGGGATTTTTGCTCACAGTTCTTGTGATCATTTTGACCCCACAGGGTGAGATCCTGTGAGCCCCAGATCCAGGGAGATCATCAGTGGTCTTGTATGTCTTTCATTTTCTAATAATTGCTCCCACAGTTGATTTCTTCACACCAAGCTGCTTACCTACTGCAGATTCAGTCTTCCCAGCCTGGTGCAGGTCTACAGTTTTGTTTCTGGTGCACTTTGACAGCCCCTTGGTCTTGGCCATAGTGGAGATTGGAGTGTAACTGTATGAGGATGTGGACAAGTGTCTTTCATACTGATAAGTTCAAACAGATTCCATTTGTCAAATCAAGTCAATTTTATTTATCAAATCAATTTTATTTAACAATTGACATTGTCGCAAAGCAGCTTTACACAATCAAAAGAAGTAAGTTTTTATGGAATGTGTATGAATCAGAATGATCAGATGGTCCCTGATGAACGAGTCGAGGGCGACGGTGCTGAGGGAAAAACTCCCTGAGATGGTAACAGGAAGAAACCTTGAGAGGAACCAGACTCACCAGGGAACCCATCCTCATCTGGGTGATAACGGAGAGCAGGGATTGATCTGCACTCATACTGTGTGTTAGGAGGCTGCAAGTTCAGTAGAACAGGAGACGTGTTTAAGTTCATATGGAGTCCAGTTGGTTATTGGAGACTCAGGTAGACTGTAGGAAACTCCAGTCCTGAACTATCGAGAGACTGCAGTCACGCGTCCTCAGAGGACAGCTGTCTGTATCAGCCGAGGACAGGAGCGTCTTCATGGTGAAGTGGAACCGTCCCCAGTCACCACACATGTCCCAGACAGACCACATTCTGTACTAACTGAAGCTTGTTTATACACCTAGTTGAACAACCAGACAGTAAGGCGTTACAATAGTCCAACCTAGAGGTGATAAAAGCATCAACTAGTTTTTCTGCATCATTTAGTGGCAATATATTCAATCAGTGGTGCTATCTTACTTCCTTAAACTCCTGTTCCTTTTCCACAGTATCTTTTCTCCTCCAGTGTTTAATCTGTCACAAACTGGTTATGCGCGATTACACAGATAACCCACTGGGACGATAATCAGATCCCTCACGACATTACAGTAGATACACGGCTAAATCTACACACCCTGCCACTATTCAGGGATGTTCTGTGGCCTACATAGCGAGCATGTTTCCTATCGCTCAAGGCAGTTACTTCACCACAACACCGGTGTAAGGTGTATTTGACTCCTCACTTCACTCCACTCATAATCAGGACACTTTACAGTTATGGCTTATACTCACCAGTGTCTGCTTTTTCATGAAGAGGACATTATTATTACACATCACTTCTAAACCTCTCTACCTAGCAACATTTTTGTCTATAACTAAATAATCAACAAACTATTGCTAAACAGGTTCATCACAACGATACTCAGAAATAGTTAAAGCACAGCTCATGTGAAGCAACTACGGAAAACGATGTGATATTAATGAGTATGGTAAAATTGTGTCACATTACCAATCAAATACAAAGACTTTTATTAAATGAAAATCAGCTCATCTCATCTTCCTGCAGCTCGGGTCATGACTCCACCCCTTCATTCTCACACTCACCTGTGTGACTCTGACTTTATTCTCACCTGAACACAAAACAGAACATAAAACACACAAACTCACTCATCTCTCTCTCTCGCTCTCACACACACACACACACACTCACACACAAGCACAAATTGTAGACTACAGCACTACAATTATAGTAACTGCAGGCAAACAGTGTCTACAACACCATTACACCCCCCCCACACACACACACCCATATATTACAGCTTTTAACACAACAAAGAGCACATTGACGTCACCTCAAGATCTGTGACATCATCGAGCACACCTGTTGTATGAACCTTGTTTCTACACACTCTGACCTGCTACCAGATATGTGAACACAACCACGGGCACCTTAACATTGTGAAAGACTTGACCTTGGACACACATCAGGTTCTACGCTTGTGAAAGTCACTGAGGGTTTATTGATACACCATGGAGAAGGGAGTTCTCCTGCACTGCTGTAGGTGGACGCAGTACAGGTGACCCTGCAGTGAGAGAGCTCTCTGTGCTGGAGAACTGTGGAGGAGCGGTGAGAGAACGCAGCCCTGTGTTCCTCCTGTGCATGGAGTGTGAGATGTTCTGCTTCCTTCCTGTGTGATAATGAATAAGACATGATGATAACGGCTAGATTTCAGACTGGTGTTGGAGGGTGTGTCCAGCCCAGGAGTCTTGCGGAGGTGTTAAGAGAGTCCAGGAGCAGTAAGATGTGATGAAGCTTATTGTTCTTGGTGAGAGAATTTTGCCCTGTGCGGCAGCATGAGCCGGTCAGTGCACCTCAGACTAACGTTAGAGAAACCGGGCTGTGAACCTTCAACCCTGTGGGCCTGTCCTGTGTGGTGAGGGGTACTAAAGGGGTACGACTGTAGGGAGGTGAAGTTCAGTTATAGGAAATAAAAAGCAGGTGATTAATGTTCTGGGGTCTAATAAATGTGTGTAAAGTCCATTTTACAGGACCAACACAGTGTATGAGAGTAGACACAAAGTGCAAAAAATCTTTTTTTTTTAAAGAAGTAATTATCCTAAAACCTTATATTAAATTCACTCAGACTATTCGGTTCATGTTTCTGTATATTTCATTTTATACAAATTTCCCCTGCAGCTATAAATCAAAGCATTTCTTTTCTTGAGATCTGGCACAGGTTTTACGCTGAATGCCCTCCACTCATAACTGTTAGTATGCGTCATTGACAGGTAAAACGTTTGAAGAAACAGTTAAAGATTAGAAATAGATTAAATCTAAGAAGAATCTGCTGATCTTTAATGTAATTGGCTCGAGACCATTTAGTGCTTTATATGTCAAAAGTAGTATCTTAAAATCATGTGAAATTTGACAGGGAGCCAATGCAGTGTAGATAAGACAGGGGTGATGTGCTCGTATCTTCTGGTTTTAGTGAGGACTCTCGCTGCTGCATTCTGTACTAACTGAAGCTTGTTTATACACCTAGTTGAACAACCAGACAGTAAGGCGTTACAATAGTCCAACCTAGAGGTGATAAAAGCATCAACTAGTTTTTCTGCATCATTTAGTGACAATATGTTTCTTATCTTGGCAATATTTCAGAGGTGAAAGAAAGCTATCCTGGTAATATTATCTACATGAGCTTCAAACGAAAGGCTGGAATCTATAATCACACCGAGGTCTTTTACTGTTGCACTTGATGGAACAGAAAGGCATCTAAAGTTACAGTGTGATCAGAAAGCTTACTTCTAGCTACTTGTGGTCCTATGACCAGAACTTCTGTCTTATCAGGATTAAGCAGAAGAAAATTAATTAACATCCAATCTCGTATGTCCTGCACACACTGCTCAATTTTATTAAGATGGATTTTCCCATCTGGTTTTGCTGAGACGTATAACTGTGTGTCATCAGCATAACAATGAAATACCATGTTTACGAATTATGTTGCCCAGAGGAAGCATGTAAAGGGAAAAAAGCAGTGGGCCTAAAACTGAACCCTGTGGAACACCAAACTCCACTTGAGAACATGAGGAATGGTCACCATCTAAATCTACAAACTGATAACAATCAGTCAAATAGGATCTGAGCCACAAGAGGGCAGTTCCCTTAATTCCTACTACCTTTTCTAATCTGTGAAGGAGAATACTATGATCAATGGTGGTGCAAGGCGACAGTGCTAACCACTACACCACCGTGTCGCCAATCTAGTATTATTTTTGTTATTTTCTATAAGAGTGGAGAGATACGTTGATCTAGCTACACTAAGAGCTTTTCTATAGTTCAGGATGCTCCCCTTCCATGCTATTTGAAATACTAACAATTTGGTTTGATGCCATTTACGTTCTAATTTCTGAACAGTCTGTTTTACCACAACCTCAATATCAAGAAGACCAGGGAGATGACTGTGGAGTTTTGCTGGAACACAAGAACCATTCACTTACCACGTATTATTGGAAATTAGATGGTAGAGATGGTCACCAGCCTTAAATATCTTGACTTAACTGTGACAGTGGACTTAAAGGACTTTTACCATTATGCTATAGAGAGACATTTGGACTTTTGGTGTTGCTTTCCAGCTGCACTAAGGCGGAGCAACAGGCATTGCAGCAGGGAAAATCATTAGGACTAGTCTCCCGGAGGTTAGCACCATCAAAACCACACGCTGCCTTCGTCAAGTGCACAGCATCACCCTGCGCATCACCTGTTCCAATTACTGCCATCAGAATGGACAGGTCCATGCGCACCAGAATCACAAGGGTTGTTTGCATTGCACACACAATAGACAGACTTTTTTGGTTCATATCCTCCCCTTCTCCCTTTACATCCTTTTCTTCTACATGGCTGTAATGGTCACTGCACTGCTGCACTATGGACGCACTTCATTACATGCCAGGGACGATGGTGATCTAATGATATCTCAGTGTTATTTATACTCCGTTATTTATGACAATGACAATAAAATTAAATTGAACCGATTGGATATCAGGTGATATTTACCCGTCCGGGTGATGGGGACACAGTGGACAGGTGGAGGTGATCAGTCTAAACTGATGGTTTATACAGTGGATTTCTATTCCAGTTTAAATTCAGTTTTTCCAGTTGTTTGTATTTAGAGCAGTTCTTTGCTGTCCTGCTGGTCTCTACTGCAGCGCCCTCTAGTGGCCGATATATATGAAAAGCCTCTGTCTCACCTTTTGGCTTCTATAGTCTTAGGAGAGAGAGAGAGAGTGAGAGACTTGGCCCAGGATGCAAGAATTCTAAAATCTGATATTCAACGACAAGAGAGCTCACTAAATCCTCATCTCAACCAGCAAAGCCAGTCCCACATTACACAGCACTCAAAACCGAGGAGACCTGCACCAGCCAGACCAGCACTTCAGCATCCTCCAGTCCTGCCAACACCACAGGCTCACCGGCACCACACAAAGCACTCGATACAGCAGCATTACAACACCCCGTCTGAACCACACAGCCACAACACCGCTATGCTGATTCCCTCAGAGGACCACAATACAACACTGATGGGTGGAGATCAAACAATTATTGCAATACATCTGCAACAGACTCACATGAATGACTGAGATAACCACAGGCTAAAACATCTAGGGAACACCTCTTCATCACAATACCTGCAAAACACTCTAATAACTAAACAATTATAATATTAAATTCATAAATAAAAATTCATGTACACACAAGTAAAAAACTCAATATTATAAATTTGATGTCTATAATGGTCTTGTTTCTCTGGATTATGTCTCGTTTTAAAAAACATAAAACACAACATGACCTCACTTAGTATCACTACGTGGAATATCAGCCTTAATAAAAAGAATAAAAAGCTTAAACACTGACTTCCATAAACCTATCAAGAACCTTGACATCATCATCCTACGGGAGACATGGTGATGACATCACAACACAACACAACACAAGACATCACAAGACATCCCAACACAACACAACACACAAAAACTTGGTTTTGGTCTCCATTTTAAAGCATTTGAAATCATTTTAGCAGAGCAGCCGATCATGTTCTGCACTTCTTCGTATACTTTCCCATCTCTAATCAACTTTTGAATCACAGTACTTCTGAACAATGTCTGGAACGACCCATTTTGCTTTGATTTTTAGAGAGAAACAGAACAACCTTTTCTGCATTTATCCTTAAATAAGGGGAAGATGTTCGACACCTGTTTTTCACAGAATAATTTACCTCGCTAATTGAACTCCACGCTGCTATTATTTTGAACACGCCTCATTTCAATGAATGATTCAGTTACACAGAATCAGGTGCATGCAGGTCAGGTTGGGTCTGTTAGTTTTCTATTACTATATTAATATAATTTCTCCCAAAAACAATTATTGATCTGGTTAATGATGTTGGACTGCTATTATTTTGAACACAACTGCACGCACACTTCCGGAACCAACTATGCTCATAATCCAAGGTTTAACTGTATTAGAAAAAAAACAGACATCTCAGTTTTATCTCAATAAATAATAAATATTTTATTTAGTGCTTGATCACACAGACGTATCTGCTGTAGTCAAAGTGTTTTAGCAGAAGTGTGTAGAGTATGAATAATAAAGTGAAATGCAGTGGACCCGAGGTAAAACCCTTCACCACACAGCAGCACGATGACGTGCGTCTTTAACATTCAGACTTTATAAAAGCGCTGGTGTACAGATTGTCAAAAAAATAAAATGTCTCGTCTATCTGTTGGCACTCTGTATGTGTTGAGTGAGAGAGAGAGAATAAAACATGTTTCAGCATTGAAATGTGAGATCATTTCTCATGTAGAGGTGTAAACAGTGGACAGAAACAGCACCTTCACAGAACAGGGACAAACTGCAGCCGCATCACACGGTGTAAACAACAACGGAAACAATAATAATAAAAGAGAGTGTTCACACTGTTTCAGCTGGAGATCAGAACAGTACGAGTATCGGAGTGTGTGTGTGTGTGTTTATATGTTAGTTGTTCTCAAATCTGGTGTAGGGGCTCTCCTTCGTCAGACCTGTAACAAAACACACACACACAGGGGAAGGGGGAACATAGTGTGTGCTGGTTATTAACATGAGGTTACCGAATATTTATAACCAGGTTCAGACAACACACACATGATTATAGATTATTAATAATGTGATTATTATAATAATACATCAGTCAAATGCTGTAAATGTTATCATAATCTGTCACTATAATGTGCAGTTCAGGATGTGTCCAGTAGGGGGGCTGATAAAGATTAATAAACTCAGTATAATAATGTAACTCAGTAAATAGTCTCACACACAGACAATTACGCAACCTATAACCTGTTACAATAGCAACCTGCCCTTCTCCGCCCCCTGCAGGCGAGTGGTGGTGTGTGCTGGAGGGTAAATGGGCGTGTCTGAGACTCTCACCGTATTTCCTCCTGATCTCATCATGTCTCGATCTCATCTCCGCTTTCCTGCAGTTATACACACACATCAGGCAAAATGAGAAGTGTGTGTGTGTAAGCAGTGTTTCCCATAGGTGTGGAATACACATGACGTACAAGAAAGAACGAACACACTTATCACGCCAGAGTCACATACAGTTCACGTATTTACTCGACAACACTCGACTATACTCCATCAGTCAAGGGTCTCAAAAACACACACACACACATATACATATATATATATATATATATATATATATACACACACAGTGTAACACACAACACTATTAATTCACCCATCAGGGCAGAGATCAGCAAATGATACAGTCTCAAACTGAATGAGGAGGCGGGGCTAAAAATACCAGTCAGGTTACTCAGTGAGGTTGGAGCAGGGTGCCGATATTTTAGTGACAACATCCTATGTATTAATCTCTGTGCTTTGAGCTCAGATTATATTTTTGCTTGCTGAAACTCTCGCTCGACCAATCAGACACTAGAGGAGGGCCCGTCCAGGATTATCATCAGCAGCTATAAGTTTGTGGACGCCCTGTTTAAACAATAGACTCAAATGATTTATAGTGATGATGAAGGCAGCGCTGGAGTTCACTGTAGTTGTTTTTGTTGGGTAAAGTAAAGACTTACATGGACGTATACAGTGACGTGTTGATGTGACTCTCTAGCTGGTGGTAAACAAATCCAGTTCTCACTAATCTGGCAATTCAAGCGGCTCTGTCCCGTCACCAGACACGGACCGCGCCTCTCAGTACACCGCTCTCAATCACATCAATCATGGAGGCAGATGGCGCTGTTTCCCACACACAGGCAGCGTGACAAAGTATGAGGGGATTTAAACTCGAAGGAAGTGTGTGCGCGCGCGCGTGTGTGTGTGTGTGTGTGTGAGAAACGATGCTCAAGGTCTAACCTCTCCTCATGTCTGACTCGTCTGAGCTCAGCCTCTCTCTCCACACACTCGTCCGTATGGCCAGATCTACACACACACACACACACACTTCTATTAACAAACATAGCAACTCTTTACACACCAAATGGGTATTAAATATCTCCCTCTGTCTCACACACACACTCAATCAGAATGATCGTGTGTGTGTGTGATAATCTCACCTGGTTTTCGAACACTTCTTGAAGCAGCAGATGCAGCAGATGAGCAGAGAGATGATGAACACACACCCGAGCACAGCACCCGCAATGATCAGGGTCTGGTAGTTCACTAACACACACACACACACACACACACACACACACACACACTTAACGTGTGTAGCAGGCTGTGTGATGGATCAGTGTCTGATAGTGAAGACAGATTAGACTGTGTGTGTGTGTGTGTGTCTGTGTCTTACTCCAGCAGTTGCTCCATCGTGCATAATTAAGAGCACACAGACTGCGTGAAGGGAAAAAGGTCTTGACCGAGTATTCCACACACTTCTGAGTGCTGCCACACCATATACACTGCACACACACACACACACACACACACACACACACACACACACACACGTATCACTATAGACCTTTCCAATATGGCAGACATGTTAACACACGGATAGATCTTATGTGTGCTTACTGTTCCTGCGCGTGTGTGTGTGTGTGTGAGAGAGAGAAAGAGAGACTCACTGTAGTGTTAGACACGCACTCCTCACAGCTCGACCCTGTAACACAGCCTACACACACACACACACAGAGAGCGAGAGAGAGAATGGCCCATTATTTACTTATTTCCTCTAACACGCGCGCAGAGCACGTGACAGGCATGTGCTGATCACGTGATTAAGACCGCGCGTCTCGCAGTCACCGCTTCACCATAGCAACCAGAGGGGCTTGATTATAAATTACATCTATTTGCAGAAACGCGTGTTAAACTGATTAATGCAAGTTTATTTATTTATCCAAAAGCCAGTCACGTGATCGGGATTTAAACTTCTGAATCTTGAGATAAATATAATTATATATTTTTTTTTTAAATATGCGTGTTTATGATGTAATATCACCACACACTGACTGATTATAACTCCGGGATTTAATGTGTTACAGTGTGGGTATAAAGTATAGAGACTGGCGCAGTTTAAAACTGATTTACATAAACAAACAGCAGCCTGTTGATTATATATAAATAGATAAAAGTAACTCTGAAGTGTTTGTGTGTAAATAAATAAAAGTAAAGCTCTTACTGTTATGTGCTGAGACTCCTCCGGTCCAGCTGAGAGAGAGAGTCAGGGAGAGAGCAAGCGCGAGCACAGCGGCACGCGCCATGGTCACTGAAGACCTAGCATCGGCTACTGGACTAACCCGCCTCATGGCTTAGGCCCCGCCCACAGTCTCTGATTGGCTGTAATCAAATGACATCACTCCAGTGTCATATACAACGCCCGTGGAGTGTTAGTGTGTTGGTCTTAGTGTGTTTGGTGTTTGTGTGTTTGTTAGGCGGTCCTCACCAAATGTAACAGTCGCTCTGTCAGAAGGTCAGTGGTGAAAGGTGTACTGTAGGTATGTGGTAATGCAACTTACTGGATGCCAACTGCTGTTAAACAAGTACAAGAGAATCTATGGCGAGAACAGTTACCTCAGGCCGAGCTCAGAGTGTAACCGCGGATCAGACTGCCACGTGGTGGAACTAAATAACCGCTTCTGATAGAGCTGACGACTGACAGTTACCGAGCGACAGTTAGTGTAATTAACAGGGGTGAAAATAGTTTAAAATTCTTCTCGGTGAGGAGAATAAACCATGGAGGTGGTGGACAGTCCTGAGAAACTGAGATTTAATTTATATTTCCGGATTTACTATATATTTGTACACATTCTTTCCTTTTAATCACATTATCACACGTTGCTGTTAGCGGAGTCTAATGAAATGGTTTTCTACACATCCCTCATTCTGTAGCAGATTTTTTATGATCTTCTCAGCCAGGTAGGAGTTTACATCAAGAGAGTTCAAATTCGAGTTGTCTGCTGTGTGCACAATTCACATTTTATATATCTTTACTTATACACATTTAAAACATACAACATTAGAGAGACATGGACATCGAGCGTAGACAGAAACGTGTCAACACAATTCATCTGCAGGGATACTTACCAGTAAGCTTTTTTTCATCATACCTTCTCAATATCACCATGTGCCCATATTCATATAATTCAATATAAGCTTTTTGCAGTGCAACTTGAACTCCTTCAATCACAGCTACATCAATCAAACGGTGCAGGTTATTTTTTGGTACCTTGTATAATCAAAACTACAGCAGGGGGCTTTTCTTCAGTCCTCTGGACCTGCCTAATCTATGCTGATGTCCCAGATTTTAAGTTCTCATCACATACTGTTGACAACTCTCACTGCTGATAATGGCCCCATGTGGTCTGCTCAAAGATACATGAGATTTCTGTGGGTCATAGAAACCTTAAAAATTACTGTGGGTCATAGAAACCTTACCACATAGAAACCTTAAAAATGGACGTTTTGCAGTGAAGCTTATTTTTAATAAAACATTCACCACAGCAGATGCCATCTCTTCTGCCTGACAGTAAATAAATACATAAATGAATGAGTATTTACATATTTATATATTTAGAAATATTTACTGTGTCTGTGATTAGCAAAAAATCACTGTATATAAACTATATTATTACATAATGGAATACCACAATGTAGATTTTTTTTTTATTTGGAAGCAAGATTAAATCAAATATAAAATGTGCCAAGTGATTGGCATTAGCATTTCTTTTCTATGCTCACTTGAAGTGGTGTTACATAACTGGTTGAGGAATAAGCTAGGCTAAATTAACATCCATATAAAATGTATTTCTTATTAAATAATAAGCCTCATGATATAGCAATGATGCTAATTGTTAACTAGCTAGTTTCCAGAGTTAAGTGCTTGATTGCTTTGAACCAGATCTAAAATTCATGGAAAACACACCAGTTATAAATCACAATAATTTATTAACACAAGTTTGTAAGTCCAGTTACAAAGAAGAAAAATGAATTTAGCATAAATGCTAAATGAGAAATGCGTGTTTCAGTGCAGCCGCCAGCAGCTGAGAGTTTCTCTCTTACAATTATGATAAGAGTTGATGCTACTTGTATTCTTAACATAATAATAATAATAATAATAATAATAATAATGAATAAATAAATACACTATACTGAATAAAATTAGCATTAGTGTTGAGCAACAGCAGGACAGTAAGGCATCAGTATTTATTCTGAACATGTTTAACCTCAGGCAGTGCTTCAGTCCAGCTTTTAACACGAGTCTAATCTAGTGTAGTCTAATCTAACATATCTCCCACAGCACAGTGCGTCAGTTGGACATCTTCGTGCTTCCCTCCCTGGGACTTCCTGCTTGGCACTGTGTGGCTGGTGGAGGTCACCTGATCCAGCCACGCCCGTAACTGGAGGCAGAGCGAACACTGCAGCGCTTTTTCACAATCATGTTGATGTAAGCCTTCATGATCTTTGTGATCTCACCAACCTGAGGGTGGAGAGGAACAAACAAACAGTGTGTAAAATATGTGTTTAGTGTGTTTTGTTAAACATTGGTTATGTACGTGTTCAACCTGTACAAAAATGTGTTAAGGGCAAGTAGAGAGTGTGTAAAGTGTGTTTCAATGGTGTTTCTCAGCATAGGAGTAGTCGAGCATCAGCTGTGAATGGAGAGCAGTTGGGTTTAAACCGGTGGGTAACATGTGTCTTATTACAGCTAGTCTACTGCCTGGGGTCTCTATGTGCTTTCAGTGACTACGTCCTGTAGGTGGTGAGAAAGACAGGGAGATGAGTGGGCTGGTGCAGGCACACACTAAACTTGTTGATGGTTGAAGGCAGTAGGACACAGAATGCTCCCGACAGGAATGGCAGCGTAGGTCCAGTGTCACAAGATCATGTCCCTGGAAGAAGCTGTCTAGCTGGCAGCGGTTTGCTGTGTGATGGTGATCTTTCATGCTGGCTTTCTTTCCTTTCCCTCATTTGCATTTATATTTACATTTACGTCATGTGGAAGTTGCCCTTACTACATCTGGATCCTGCATGAGTGAGGAATGAGCACTGGGCCCTGCATGACTGTCGGCTCTGGAGGGTACTTGGCCCGTTGATGTCAGCTCTTAGTCATGCATGGGGAGGGCTCCAACCCTCTACATTTTGCAGGAATCCTCATGTCTGCCTACGACCAAGTGAGAGTAATAGATGGCTAACAAAATCAAACAAAAATTGGTGCCATCAGATACAGTGATGAAGGACACGCAAAATAAGGGGTGAGCCAGTTGTCAGTACCAAAGAGCTTCCATTCCATTTGTGCCATGGTAAGACATTATTAGAGCAAATTATGTGGAGGGACTTTCTAGCAGCAAATATAAAATTCAGTTTGTTTTGAAGCCGAGAATAAAACTGCACTCACAGGCACAGAAACTCCAGTCCTGATAGGAATCTGCTGTAGGAGGTAAAGTACTCACCTGCACAGAGCTCTAAATTACTTGCATATTTATAAAAAAAAATTAACATTTATTTTCAAACTATACAGAAAGAACAAAAGAAAACACAGCAAAAGAGAACAAAACCAAATTTCCCACCCCCAACACCAGACATAAATATAAGGATGCTGTGCCAATCAGATGTCCATAGAAAGAAAAAAATATATATTCGTATAAGTAATCTTCCCCGCAGCCTTTATTTACAATACCATATTACCTGTGTTCATGCCCTCAACAAAAGTTAAGAAAGGTTGCCAGATATTATAAAATGTGCCAGTAGACCCTCTAACTGTATACATAATTTTCTTCAGCTTAAGATGGTACATCACTTCCCTTATCCAGTGGCTAAATGTAGGTGGATCAGGGTCTTTCCATTTAGTCAGTATCAGTCTCCAAGCCAAAAGGGAACAGAAAGCCAATATTTTAAATTCCCTTTTTCTAAAACTAGTGTTTTCTGGGGGCACACAGAACAATGCAATAAATGGAGATGGCTCTACTATCTCTCCAAATAGTTTAGAAAAGGTCTCAAAAATATTAGTCCAGAACATGTAAAGTCTTGGACAAGTCCAGAACATATGCAGCAGAGTTGCAGGAGCCTGCCTGCTTCTATCACATGTGGTATCTATATCGGCTTTGATCTTAGAAAGTCTGATTTTTAACCAATGTAGACGATGCACAATCTTAAATTGTATTACAGCGTGTCTAAGGCAAATGGACGAAGAGAAAATTTCCTGTATTATTTTGTGCCAGATTTCCTCTGAAATTGGTTCATCTAAATCCGTCTCCCATTTATTTCTGAGTAAATCTAAAGGTGTTAAATCATACATACTGAGTAATTCATAAATCCTGCGTATAGTTTGTTTTTGTACTGATTTACATTCAAATATTGAATCTAATAAAGAAAGTGGAGGGCATGATGGGAAATTATTAGAATTCAATGCCACAAAGTTCCGAAGCTGCAAGTATCTATAAAAACGTGATTTGGGAATATCGTATTTCTATACCGAGACCAAACCCAAACCCTTTCTAGCCCAAACTTCAAAAGCGTTATCCATCATTGATGGAACAAATATGTAATTGTTAGCGATTGGGGCAGCCTGTGGTAACTGTTTAAGGGAAAACGATAGTCTGACCTGATTCCAAAKTTTAACTGAATGTATAASAACTGGATTAGAGGTCAAACTAGAGATTGGTTGAACAAATGGTATTTTGGAACACAATAATGCTATTAGAGAGGTGGGGCTAACTGAAGCCCCCTCCACAATTATCCAAACAGGGGGATTAATGTCATTATTTAACCAGAACATCAGTGCTCTTATGTTGGCTCCCCAATAATAATACAGGAAATTTGGAAGCGCCATCCCTCCTCTTGCACGAGGTCTCTGCAGTATGCTTCTTTTAATTCTTGGTGGTTTTTTGTTCCAAATAAAGGTTGAATTCTGATTATTTAATTTGGAGAAAAAAGATTTTGTTAAGAATACYGGAAGGCATTGAAAGATATACAAAAACTTGGGCAATACACTCATTTTTATTGTATTAATTCTTCCACCCAGTGAAAGATGGAGGTGGTCCCAACGCTCAAGGTCTTGTTTTAAATTAGATAAAAGATAATTTGGATAATTGACACCATACAAGTCTTTATGATCATGCGTAAACCAAATCCCAAGATATTTACATTTTTTGGGGCTAATTTTAACTGAGCTTAAAGACGCCAGACTGACTCCATCCCCAACAGGCATCAGTTCACTTTTCTGGATATTAACTTTATAGCCAGATATTTTTCCAAACTCTGTAAGTAGAGTCACTAACTTAGCTAAGATTGTTAGAGGTTGTAACAAATATAATAATACGTTGTCCGCATAAAGTGAAACCATATGTTCCAATCCTCCCCGCTGAATACCCTTGATCTTTGTCGTTAAAGTTAAAGCAAGAGGTTCCTTTGAGACGGCATTTGGTGATCTGGTGATTTGCCACTCTGCATAGATCTAATTGCTAATGTTATCTCTTCTACTGTGAGGTTTTCTCCAATTCAGCAGCAGTCACGGAATCTATAGAAGGGAAAGATACAGTATATTATCGAACAAAACGACCAGGGAGAGAGGAACGACACATGAATCGGAAGTGTATAGTGACTGGTAATAATTTTGCTTTTTAAGGCTATGAGTATTTTTTAAGCCTTGCTCATCATTAATTACAGGAATGGACTGATTGGCAGTCCTTTGTCTTAGCTGATGAGCAAGTATTCGCCCAGTCTTGTCCCCATGCCCATAAGACATATGTCTTGATTTAGAAATAAGATATTCAGCCTGCCTTGTTGACAGGAGATCAATCTCAGTCTGTAATAGTATCCGCTTTTTTCATTATGTCTGCAGAGGGTATATAACTATATAGTCTGTCTAATTCCAGTATCTCATCAGCCAGCTCTATAAGGCATACTGTGTGGTTTTTATTTTTCCTTGCGCAATATGAAATTATCTGGCCTCGTACATATGCCTTAAGTGACTCCCATAYAGTTGAAGCGGCCATCCCTGRTGTTTGATTGATCTCAAGGAATAATGTGATCTCAGAGGAAATGAATTBGGTAAACGCTTCCTCTGATAGAAGCAGAGAGTTGAACCTCCAGGGACGGTAACTGGATTGTGTATTGGGGATACGCAGTTTCATAGTTAGGGGACCATGATCAGATATAACTATAGCTCCGTAATGACACTTGGTAATGAAAGGAAGAAGTCTCTTGTCCAAAAAAAAAATTATCTATACAGGAAAAAGTTTTATGAACGGAGGAAAAGAAGGAATATTCTCTGGAAGTAGGATTACGAAACCGTCAGACGTCAGCTACACCATATGATTTAAGAAAAAGTTTAATTGTACGTGATTTAGAAAGGGGAGATTTTTTGGACAAACTACGGTCTAAAACGGGGGAGAGTGCACAATTCATGTCGCCACCAAGAATAAGTAAAAAGTAAAGCCTTTATTTTGTCACATATACATTACAGCACAGTGAAATTCCTTCTTCGCATATCCCAGTGTAACTGGGGTCAGAGCGCAGGGTCAGCCATGATACAGCGCCCCTGGAGCAGTTAGGGTTAAGGGCCGCGCTCAAGGGCCCAACAATGGCAACCTGGCTGAGCTGGGAATCGAACCGCCGATCCGATAAGGTGGTGTGATGTCATATTTGGTAACCGAGAGAAAAGATTCGAGAAAAATGCAGGGTTATCCCAGTTTGGTGCATAAATATTGGCCAGGATGACTGGGAGGGAATAAAGCTGCCCACCACAATGACATATCACCCTGAGGAATCAGCCTCTACACTAGTCATAGTGAATGGCGTATTTTTCTTGATAAGTATGGCCACACTTCTAGCTTTTGAATGGAAATTGGAGTGATATACCTGTTCCACGGTCATCTATACGTAGCTGGGTCTCCTGAAGAAATGTCATGTCTGCATCAAGTTGCTTTAAATATGCAAATATTTTTTTACGTTTCACTGGATGGTTAAGGGACTACGATCTAGGAAGGCGCCACTGATGGTTGCCTCGGTGTGGAGCTCTCCATTTGTCTTACTGAGTTTGTCCTGTTTTTTGTTTCTCAAATGAGATACAAAAACCAGGAATACCAGAGATGAACTACTGAACATTCAGCAGAACGCACCAAACAATTTTCAACAAGTTTTTGATTATTCAGACGTTTTGCTGAACATTGTAACCGATGGAGCAGCGGCGCTGTTGAAATGCTTTAAGAAGAGCAAGCGGGGGAAGAGAGGAGGGAGAAGCGGGGGAAGTTGGTGTACAAATGGGACCCCATTGAAAAAAATGTGCTGTCCCGATCTAGAGGCATATTTTATCAACTGCAAGAATTTCTATTCGCCGCGGGAGTTTACCTTGTTTATTCTTGTGTGTGTGTGTACATTCCTCCACAAGCGTGTGTGAACGCAGCATTACAACAGCTGGCTGCTCAGATCTCAGACACGGAGCAACAACACCCGGACTCTGTTATGATTATACTTGATGATTTTAACAAAGCAAATCTCAAACGTGAACTGCCTAAATACAAACAGCACATTACACACCCCACCAGAGAGAATAATATTTTGGATCACTG
>QMIH01000023.1:1256430-1279932 GCA_003987875.1 Clarias batrachus | reverse complement strand
TAAAATAAAAATAAAAAATGGCTACAAACTATTTACAGACGAAAGAGAAACCCAGTCCAGGTGCCTGCAGGGATCTTTAATAATTAAGTGTATATAAAAATTTCCCCTTAACCCTCCAGATCAGCTACAAGCAAAGGATATGTCTCCTTCAGGAGATTATAAAATTCCTCCTTCACAATTTTTCCACCTGAATGGAGGGATGTGTATAAAATCCTCATCTGCTGCTGCGATGTTGCTGCTGCGCAGACTGCACTGTATAGTTCGTAAGTAATTCTTTTTTTATCCAGGAGAGAGTCTGCTAGCTCAATCACTGACGGGACCCTCTGTATAAGCTGGTTTCTGTATTTATCCACGAATTCAGCACCTAAAATGGAGAAAATCACACATTCGGCTGTTTCATATTTGTGCCATCTTTTTTAAAAGGATTAAATTTCACATTTGCATGAAAGCACACTGTTTATCAGACCAGTTTGCAACCACAGCACATTATCAATGTCATTGCAATATTTTAAAGCATATTTCTGACCAGTGTAACACATTTACCAACACATTTCTGTTAACATCCTAAATTAGGGATTTGAACTTTAGGTCTTGAGGCTTGGAGTCTAAAACTGTGTAAAGTACTGTTCTGGCAATGGATTAATCTAGCGCAGCAGAAGGTTACTGATGCTCTTCTTGCCTGTGTAGTTGGCCTGGTTAAGATTGTTGTAGTCGTGCTGGAGGATGATGTCATCACTCCGGACGTGCTGTAAAATGATGTCGACGACGGAGGACAGAGTGTCGATGCGATTGTCCTTGTTCTTACACACAATCTCCATGACTATAAGACAAAACAAGAGCATTTAAACATTCCAGTGAACTTCTGCTTTGCATTTAAGGTCTGTCAATTTAAAAAAAGAATTTTAACTAGTGCTGGGCGATGTGACCTCAAATCAATTATTTTACCTCGATTAGAATTACTCACTCATTCTCTACAGTGCTTGTACTGTACAGGCCAGGAGCCTATCCCAGGGGACTCGAGGCACGAGGTGGGGTACACCCTGGACTGAGTGTGAATGCATTGCTGGGCACACAAGCTCACACACACCAAAGGCAGTTGGGGAACACCATTTAGTCTAATCTGCATGACTGTGGGAATCGAACCCTGACCCTGTGGGCGCGAGGTCATAGTGCCAACCACTACCACTACGCCCTCATGGTTCACTAATAGGTAATAGATTCGTACTCTAAATTTTCTCAGGTTTTCTACAACTTTTCCAATGAAAGAGCTCTCCTCCGTGCTGCTCCCATGTCACTGACTGGAGACACGTGACTACACATTCATAGTATGTTTTTAACAGGACCATATGGACAAGATTACATCGATTATAGTTTCTGAACGTCGGTTTCAATTTATTTTTCTGTTGATTGCTTAGCCCTAATTTTAATTTCAGGACAAAGTTCATGATGTCCAAATCAATCACGTTCATCCCTCCACCCTCACGGTTTTAATCACATCTTTCTCATATAGTTACATTTCTTCCTCCATATGAAATTAGAGTTGATATTGTTTATGTTTCAGTGTTAGTAAGGAGAAGGCTGGGTACATACGTCTAGTCAAGGGATCAGCATAATTTAAACTGAGCTGTAAACTTAAAGTTTTGGAGAAAATGTTGATGGTGTGAGCTCCAAGGGAATTAATTTAGTGTTAGTTGGTGGACAATATTATAGGTGGCGCTGTTTCACCGTGACTAAACAGTGCAGAGAAAAATCTGTAGACAAAATCTGTTGTGTTTATTTCAGATTATTACTCACAAGTCTCATATAAAAACCTGTAAGTAACAGACAGCGCTGAGGATTTTTCTCTGCAGTTACACGCAGTATCCAGAGTATCTTCTCCCTGCTTTACCAAATGATTTGGAGCCAAAATATAAGTATACAGATTGCGAGGACACCAGCAGGAAAATCTAATTAAAATACTATCTTACCCAAATTGTGAACTTCTGTTTTGCACGGTACGACACTACCACTAACTAGTGCATTACAGTCATTAGTTTTCATCTTGGAAATGACGATCTCTGAATCACTTAAAGGACTCAGTAGTTGAAATAATAATGTGTATTTTACTAAAGAAATCATCATGCTCTACTACAGGGTAAACTAACAATTAAAATTAAGAGTAAAAGGAAGAAATCTTAAAAAAAAATAAAAAATAACATCTTTAAATTCTTCTTCTTTAATCCTCTCACTTGTAATCACATTTCTCTTTTGGCTAATTCTTTCCAAATGACTAATTTACAAGGAACCTTCTCACCTGCCACAATCCACTTCGATGATGATCTGATCTTACAATGGCACCCTGAGCTCTTCAAAGCTAAGGACGGATGAAATTTGAGACATCTATGACATCAACATGATGACGACATGACTATGACATCATCACCATCGCTTTAATAGTGCTGATGTCAAAGTATGCGAAGGCTTGCTAAGGACTATAATTGTATTTTTTTTTAAAAATTATTATTATATATTTTTTTCGCACAAGGACTATGACATCATCCCTATTACGTCATTGTGCGTGGAGGGCCCTCTTGTTGTCTAAGGATTCTTATTTTTTTCCTGAGTATCCAGAGCTTTTGGGGGGTCTTAAAATGCTCGAAAAAATCATGAAAATCAGGGGGAACCCATGAAAATTTGCGGCCCCCTGGGATATGATATGAGGTGCCATATAGAGCTTAAATCAAACTTCACTCATGCACACACACATGAAAGACTTGCATACACATATATGAAAGTCACACCCACATATATTGTACTAACTGCTCAAGCAACTACATATGAAATGTGCACGCGTACACACACACACACACACACACACACACACACACACAACACTTTACAGTATATACACTGTATATTTTTCTTTTGACTCTGTAAAGCTGCTTTGTGACAATGACCATTATTAAAAGCGCAACACAAATAAAAACGTAATTGAATTGAATTAATATTGTCACATTAAACAAAATTTTGTGACATATTTTTTTTTATTATAAGCTAATAATAAGAATGATTACATTAGGGCTGAGCGCCTTATTTTTAGCGTTTACCTTTTAGCTATTTCTATAACCTCTTTTCAGATAGTGTGACTATTAGCTTCGTACTCAGTGAGACGTGTGCTAGTGACTTTTATTTTGAAATCGTGCCAGAAACTGCGGATGAGGAAGTAAGTACAGAGTGCAGTGTAAAGACTAAAGTCCTCATTCTGTACTTCAGGTCTCTATACTCCTCGACTCTCCGTCAGCCATGAACCGGATTAAAGTGGTTTCCCGCCATTTGTCACCTCCACGCGCGGACATGCATGCTTGTGGCGCGCGCGCTCCAGCGTCACCTCAGGATGTGGTGGTGGTTCACGGGGTGCGGACTGCCATAGGGAGGGCCAAGAGAGGCTCCTTCAAGGTGTGTGTGCGCGCGCGCAAGGGGTGGGTGATATGTCAAAAGATATCATATCACGATACAGATCGATATGGTACGTTAGTGTTCCATTAAACATGAATAAAATAATGTAAATCTTTACACTTATCACTTATACACTATCATATCTATACACTTGTATCCGTATCAGTATATTCGTAAAAAATTAATTGCAAATAAAAGAATGTAAAACATTTGTTAACATGCATAGGTATTTATCATTTATTATTAACTATTTATTTATTATATGTTGGTGAACTCCAGTGCAGTTCATAATTAGTCAAAACACATTTGAAACACATCCCAACATTTGAACTTCCCGCAACATACCATTAAATCCAGTGGGGATGGGAATGACCAGTCACCTTTCGATACAATACTAATTAAAATTGCAGTTCTATGTACTTTGATTTTTATAAATGTCTACTGTATTTTTTGTTACAATTTAAGTTTTTTAATGAGCACAGTGATACCTCTGCGAATAGAATTTTAATCCATTCCGGAGGTTATAGGGAATAATGTAAATGCAGATAATCTGTTCCAGCCACCCAAACATATTACCAATTTTTAACACTATTATCATATCTTTCCGCATATGAAAACAATCAAAACATTTAGAAAAGACATGTAAATGAAGTAAAATATCAAATAAATAGACAGTAAATCTCACTTGATTTATGATTCCTTTTGGCACAGACTGCTTTAAAAACTTGTTTATACCTAAGGCTGATCGGCCGATCAGTGGCCACGGCCATTCAAGCTGAAAACCAGACAATTTTGGTCACTGGCCTATCAATCGGTTCATCTAGAAATGTAAAAATAGGTTAAAAAATAATAATAACAATTGCGACTTAACTAACGTAACATAAAAAAAAATATATCTCTAAAATATCTTTTTACGATATTAACCAAAGCCAAGAAAGTGTACTCCTGTAAAGCATGATGGTGGTAGTGTCAGGTTATGGAGATGTCTTTCTTCAGCAGAGACAACTGGTAAGGTTTGAGTGTCAGATAAATTAAGCTGAAAGAAGGAAACCTGTTGCTCGAAGTAAGCTCTGTACATGGTACAACTTGGGAAAACTACAGTGAGCTTGGTTAAAACAAATCACTTGTTAAAATTAGGGTTGCTCCGATCAGGTTTTAGATCACAGAAATCAGAATGGGGTGATACTAATCATGATTACTGGGAACATTTTGCATCCCTTAACAAGCATCAAGGGGCTCTCACACATGCCGAAATGCTTATCTAAAATGCACAGAATGTTTTTAAATAAACACACACATCAGGCACTTTAATAATAACGATCACAATAATATTGATCAGCCAGTTGAGAGACAAAAGTGATTATTGGCCAGTTCTGATCAGTAGCCAATCGATCGGAGCACCCCTAGTTGGGATGTCCCAGGCAAAACTCAGATGTTTGTCAGATTAAAACTAAGGAGAAAATTTGAAAATGACTGTTTACTAGCAAGTCAAATCGGCTTTATCGTCAACCATATACAGTTAGTACACAGTGAAACGAAACAACGTTCCTCCAGGACTAATATAAATTAACAGAAAACTAGCTAGCTAACTTAGAGACCTAATTAGCTGGCTAGCTGGGCGCTACAACACAAAGGTAAACAAAGTGGCACCATTTTGACTCCGGAGCGGCCGCGGCGTGCTACGACCGCGCCGCCATCTTGGATCTGAGCTGGAGATAGAAGAATGGGACATCCCAGAAGACAAGTATTCAGGAAGACTTGCAGCTGGAGTTACACTTAAATGTGTATTGACATGCAGGGATGAATACTTCTATTTTAAATGCTTACATGTTGTGTGAAAGTCAATTGCAGTTCCAGGTTGGCAAATATACTGAAGTTTAAGGGGTGAATACTTATGCAATTTTGACTTTTTTTTTTGTTTGTTTTGGTTGTGGCAATACTCTACAGGACACAACCCCGGATGAGCTGCTGAGTGCAGTGATGACAGCAGTGCTGAGGGACGTGGGGCTGTCGGCGGGTAAACTAGGGGACACTTGTGTTGGTGAGTCATTGTTTCCAGCCCATTTAGTCCATTTCAGTATCCAGGGTCGTGTCCCAACACTGACACCTTGTGTTTATGTCAACAGTTTATAGAAGGTTTAGTTAAAGCAGGATGATGGCCTCACTGTCACCTGACATATCCAACCACAGTATGGTATCCACTTTTTTTGGTGGATGGAGAGTAATAAGATTTTACATAGATGATGACATAGTGATGACCAGTGATATATTTAAAATTGTGGTTTTGTGAAGTTGAACTTTGCCTCCAGATCTTTAGCTCTTAGGAAGGGCTAGCGTAGCCATTAGTAGGTACAAGTAACCTAAGCTTCATCAACTCATAGCATTGATGTTTCAGCTGGAGCACAATTTTGACATTTTACCATAATGTGACAGATGAGATTTTTTTTTGTTACTGTGAATGCATAAAGCTGATGTTTTTCAGATCAGATCTGAGACACTTTCATGTGTAGATCGGATATATATTTGATACGCGGCCGTGATTTGAATGAGAACGGTCAGAACAGAATTCATGACTTTTTCGTTTTGCGCAAACACAGGGCGCTGATGTCATCAGTCAGCACCAGCAGCGCGAGGATTTCATAGCAGTGCTAGCGATAGCTAAGTGTAGTATAACCTGATGGTTTCCATGCTCTAGGTAACGTGTTACAGCCGGGTGCAGGAGCCGTGATGGCCCGGATTGCACAGTTCATCAGGTATAACTCCACTGCACAATATGAATTCATACTCATTTTCCAATAGATAATAATAATATCTCAGATATGCTAAAATGCTTTGTTTTTTCCATTTCCAGCGGCTTTCCAGAAACGGTACCAGTATACACGGTAAACCGTCAGTGTTCATCTGGACTGCAGGCGCTTTTTAATGTCGCAGGTGACAATCCAGCTTCACAAAGCAAAACTAAACTTGTACTTGTAACTTGCGTTACTGTATAAGCAAATGTAAAGGCACGAGCTGTTAAAACAATACACTTTCTCTGTTTTCTGTGTTTTCTTTATAGGTGGTATCAGGAACGGGTTTTATGATATAGGCCTCGCCTGTGGGTTGGTATTCCTTTGTGACATCGTTTTTTGAGTTACCATTGATAGGGTCAATCTGTGTAAAATTACCTCAAAAGATAAAAGATGCTTTATTTGAAATTTACTAATGAACCTAATTATTATGTAGGAACATAAGACTTTTACAGAATACCCCAGCACTGTTGAGTTCTAGATCCTGATTGGTTAAGTGTTGATTCATTTTCTATACACAGCAGCTCTAAGAGTAGTGCTGCCTGCAAAGAGGGTTTATTTTTTGAAAGGAGGCTCCAGTGTCAGTATTGTATAACAGGCTGGAGTTAGAGTGTTATTTAGGGGGGTTTTTTGTGTAGGGGGGGGGGGAGCATTTATTAATTTTAAGTAAGAAGCGAGGGACATCAGGACTAATATAACTATGCAATAATGAATAATCATTTAAATAAATAAATACACACACACACACACACAGTACATCTCTAACAAGATATAACCAGGAGATTTACTAAACCTTTGACTTGTTCCTTCTTATTTTTAGTTAATAATGTATATATTTTTAAAAGATTCAATGGAGCTTTAGTGGAACATGTTGTACAGTATATCTAATTTAAGATCAAACCAAAATTAATCAGAATCGTCATTTTATACTAGTCAGATTCTTATATAGTCAGATAACATTTTCTTTCTGTGTGTGTGTGTGTGTCTGTGTGTGTGTGTGTGTGTGTATGTGCAGGGTGGAGAGCATGTCTCTGCGTGCTGTTGGGAACCCGGGAGACCTCAGCTCCAGACTGATGGACAACCAGAAGGCCAGAGAGTGTCTCATCCCCATGGGGTAAAGCTGCTCCTAAGCCCCTCCCACCAAAGTGTCTTGTTAGCACTGAAATAATTTTTATTTATTTATGTATTCATTCATTCATTCATTCATTCTTTACAGAATCACCTCAGAGAATGTTGCGGAGAGATACGGCATCACCAGAGAGAAGCAGGATTCATTTGCTTGCAGCTCTCACCATAAGTAAGAACATTAGGATGTATGAAAGGATAGATTGATAGATGTGTGTGTGTGTGTGGATGAGGGGGTCAGATAGGACCCCCTCATCCACACACATACACATATATGTATGAATATATTATGCAGCATCACAGTCTCTGAATATCACATTTAATGTGTTAATTTAGCTTTTCATTACGAGTGCCAATATTGCCTGTATAGTGCATACACAGTATACTATGAATATATGGGAATGTGAGGAATTCATTGTAATAACAATGTAATAGCATTTAGTCTAATATTGTAATATAAGCAAGTTTTGTACTTGTATTTTTTTAAATCTGTTTATGGCTACATTTATGCAACATTAGCCAAATGACTATAGTAATCACATATAGCAGAAATAAACAGAAGATAATAATACGAAGCTGACTCTCAGTTTCAGACGAATCAGAATCACAAACACGGTTGTAGCCTTAAAACATAACTCACTTCACTTCTTCTCTTCCTGTTCAGGGCAGCTCAGGCTCAGAAACAGGGTCTGTTCGCTCAGGAGATTGTTCCAGTAACCACCAAGTTTGTGGATGAGAACGGAACCGAGCGCACCATCACGGTCACCAAGGACGACGGCGTCCGGCCTGGCACCTCCATGGCGGGTCTGGCCAAACTGCGCCCTGCGTTCAAGGAGGATGGCAGCACCACGGCAGGTGGGTGTGAGGATGTGAGAAACATTAAATCAGTGTTGCAGGGTTACTACTGGATAATAATTCTATTATGTGTGTGTGTGTGTGTGTGTAGGTAATGCCAGTCAGGTGAGTGATGGAGCAGCAGCTGTGTTGATGGGCCGCAGATCTACGGTAGAGGCTCTCGGTTTGCCAGTGTTAGGAATTCTGAGAGCCGGTGCAGTTGTGGGAGTTCCTCCAGACGTGATGGGCATCGGTCCGGCCTATGCCATCCCAGCCGCCCTGGAGAAAGCAGGTAGGTGGGCTTTGCCGCTCTGCATAGAAGAGCTGCTCTGTAGAGCTGCATTACTCAGATCTCTTTTTTGGAAACCGTGAAAAAATTCTGATATTTTCTCCTGCATATACAGTGGTTCTAAAAACTCTAGTCAACCACAGATCTATACATTTGATAAAACCTTGCAACCATAAAGAAACAAAAATCAAACCCCAAATCAATCACATCAACCTTCAGGTTTGACCGTCAATGATGTTGACATCTTTGAGATCAACGAAGCCTTCGCTAGTCAGGTGAGTAGTTTTTCAAACGCATGCTAACTCTATACACATTGTACTCTTTCGCCTAAACATCTGCTTTTACACCTCAGGCAGTTTACTGTGTGGAGAAACTGGGCATCCCGATGGAAAAGGTGAACCCCAACGGTGGCGCCATCGCACTGGGTCACCCGCTGGGCTGCACGGGAGCGCGCCAGGTCGTGACCTTACTCAACGAACTCAGACGCAGAGGCAGGAGGTGAGTGTGTTTGCTCTGGTTAGAATCATTTATCATTTAAGACGCCGGATCCTGACAGTAAACATCCGGTCGGTTCTTTCAGAGCCTATGGCGTGGTGTCCATGTGCATCGGGACGGGCATGGGAGCCGCTGCAGTCTTCGAGTATCCTGGACCATGAAGAAGACTGAAGCTGCTGTTGTGATCATCGAGATGATGTGTTGACTCTAATTAAACACTAATGTAGGAATTAAGTGCCTGGTTTAGTCAGAGTAATCCCTGAACAATGTGAATATACAGAGGGGGCTTGTTCGTGAAATAAGGTGTGATCAGGAAGTAAAATTTGAATTGATGATTAACATGTAGCTGAAAAGTAACTGGAGGTTATTACAGGGTCGGCCATCTTGGACATCCAGAAGAAAGAATTTACAGCCTTAAGCGCTGTCCTTATTTTATATTCAGATATTTGCATTCCCATACTGATTGTTTCTTTAGTTAAGACACAAAGTCAGGCTTATTTTATGAGTCTATGCGACATAATGTACAGTATGCTTGTGCCACTGACAGATTTGGAATCAATTTTGGGATCAGTAAAGTCCACCCTTCGATCCCCTCATTCATCTATCTTATACTTTGAGCTCCGGTGCAAAGAAATCCTAAAAACATAACATTTACATTTTGCACATGCAGTCATTCTTTCTAATCGTAGAGGGCACTCTCTCTACTGACCTCAGATCAGTGAGTCACAAAAATACGTAAACAGATTCCTAATAAATAGCAATAATGATAAAACTGTCACAGTGTGTTTTTTTTCCCTTCTTCTCAGATGTCATATGTTGGGGAAATGTATTTCTCAGCCAAAGATCCTCTTCCCTGTATCTGCAGAGTAAGACAGGGCTCAGAATTCCTTGCACAGGAATGACTCCTGATCACTTGCGGGAAACTGATTCAAGCAAAGCAAGTCTGTACGTTGCTGTAATTAGAATGTAAAAGAAAGGAAAATATTACGCAAATGCACCATGTAACAGCATATACGAACAGTATACAGTATATATACTTTTATATAACAGCATTTTGGATTTTTATCTTTTTACATTTCTTATAATGAATAATTAAATTTGGCAATGCAACAGTAATTCCACAGATTCTATGAATATGCAAATGTCTCTCGGTCTAACACGCCCCTCCCAAGTGAAAAGGTGATCAGCATTTTCATACAGGAACATGACTGGCTGTTACGTTTTATGATGCAATAACAGAACACACAATATGCAGACCTACAGTAGAACCGTACCCTTGTTTAGACTCTTTGACTCTTTCTGTGGGCCGGTGTCCGCTGAAGAAGAGCTACACACCTGTACAGGATAGGCAGCACCATCTGAGTGCTCAGCAAACACACCTGAGGACACTCGGATAGGCAGGCGACTGAGAAAACACGCTGTTATGAGTCAAACATTGTCATGAGTCATTCCACTTTTACAAAGATTGCCGATGTGTGGATAGTGCACCACCTGTTGGGTAACAGAAGAACTGCAACATCAGATCCATTCCGTCAATCTACAGTAGGAACCTCTATAGTCCAACAAGGGACCGTGGAGGTCAGTGGTGACACTTGTGTTTATTCCTATTTTTATGATCAGGGTAGGACCGCCGGTCAACATTCACATGTGCATTCACACACTATGAGAAATTTGGGGTTCAAAATATATAGCACATTTAACAGCAACCGCAGTTGCTTAAAAATTCTAATGATACTGCGTTTAAATGGAATGTTTTTCCTCTTCCAGCAATCAGAAAGAAAGAGCTGGATGAAGCCTTGGTGTCCATGATTGTAAGAGACACACAGCCGTTCAGCATAGTGAAGGACGCAGGACTTAAGGATTTTTTTGCACCCCAGCATCATCAGTACCTTGCAAACAAGTTTTTTTTATCTGAAAAAAGGAATCGCTTAAACCCCAACACTGTTGAACAAATATAATTTTTTAATAAAAAAGTATCCCACCTCACGGTCTCCTCCATATGACAAAAATTATGAAATATTCATGTAATGGAAGAGGGTCACTTTGGCGTGTGTGCTACATTCCAATACAGGCACAGAAATCTTTTTACAAACAAGCACAAGCACGTTAATAGGAGGAGACAACAAGAGATGGTTTAACTGTGATATTCTCTTGTGCTCACAACAGAAACATGCATAGTTTAATGAAAATCATGTATTATTCCCATGCCCAACCTAGGTCAAGAGGATCACATATACAGTAGTACTGGTAAAATGACTACGAATACATCTGCTCGTCTTACATTCTTTGACCAGTAGGGGGGTTTGTGTGCAAATGAAGCCTAGAGAAATGAACCCTTTTGTGAACCAGATGGCTTGAATGCTGCATGAAGCTTCATCTCAACATCACTACATGCCGCCACCAAGTCAAATGCAAACACATGTAACTTAAAACTAAATTTTAAAAAATCTATTTTGGTGCCATTGTGGCAACACATGTAATGCTACAGGAGGCAGGGTTAAGCATAGTGGTTAAGGAAGTCATTGGCCTAGTGATCAAAAAGTCCCAGGTTCGATCACCATCACCACCACTAAGTTGCCAGTGTTGGGCCCTTAACCCTTAACTGCTTCGATGTATGATAAAATAAAAATGGAAGTCACTCTGGATAAGGGTGTTTGTTAAATGCTGTAAATGAAAAATGCAGCACAAAAGAATCATCATACAGAACTAAATACATTTTTCCCGCATCTCTATGACAAATGAAACTAGACTATTACTAAATAATGTAAGGCAAGTCATACAAATTACAAATGTAATGTTGAGTGCGAGGTCATTGGGTAGCTCTTTCAGGCTCCACTGGGCTTCTAAAGGGCTGCTGCGACTAATCTGGAGAGTCGAGCAGACCATCGGACCATCAGGATCCTGGCCCCTGGGAGTGTACCTGGCAGGAACAGGCATGACTGGGTCCTGACTTTGGGGTAGAAAATGATGCACCCCCCGCCCTCCTGGTGTGACCCTGTCTGTGGTACTGTACAAATGATGATTTGGTTTACGAGTGTTTTGGAACACGAGCCCACTTCCGGAACGAATTATGCTCGTAATCCAAGGTTCCACTGTACTGTGCTGACTGACGATGTGTGGGTAGTGCACCACCTGTTGGGTAATAGAAGAACTGCAACATCAGATCCATCCCGTCACTTGCCCGATGGGGTTCTGATTCCACGGATAGAGGTGAGGCTTCATGCCATAGCTGTGGGCTTCCTCGTGCAATCTGGCTTGCACTTTCTTGCACCCTCTCCAAGGCTGTGAGAGTGCTTATGACACGCACAGGATTTTCCGTTGGGAAATCCTGTGGGATTATTAATTAGTGAAGTAAAAAGAAACTAAATAAAACTGAAAACAAAAACTAACACAGAGACCGAACGGGGCTCTGGGAGCTAAAAGTAAAACTTTATATCCTCTCGTTCTTAAATCCATGCAGGATTTCTGTGTGTTTATTCCGCTCTGGCCTGCTCAGCCCAGCGCAGCGACTCGCCCAAGCATGGATCGTCTATCCATGCTTATGTCTTATGCACTCCATCCTTATCCACTTCACACAGTACCAAAAGACTGTGAATGCCAGTGTTTGAGGATGTCCATGATTTCTGTGCCCACTACAAAGCTTTACATTTACACATTTAGCAGACACCCTTATCCAGAGCGACTTACATTTTTACCTCATTATACATCTGAGCAGTTGAGGGCCCAACAGGGACAACTTGGTGATTGTGGGATTTGAACATGGGCCTTCAACACGTTAAACAGACTCTGAGGAATGCCATGAAAATGAGACTGTTGAGCCTGTATTGCTCTCGTATTGGAAATATACAGTACGAGATGGTGGCACAGCTCCAAGAAGTAGTAAATAAAAATATCACTCTTTTGAATCTAGAGTGATAAATCGAGGTCTGTCACAACTGTTCGTTGTATAACCACTTTCTTCCGTCATACCAACAACAGTATGTAAAACTAATGACAGCTTTCATGAGAAGTTTGACTGGATAAACTCGACTAAGAACCGTTGAACAAGTTACTTTAAATAGCCTCAGCAATTGAACTTGCTTAGAAAAAAAAGTCGGTGTAAGTAAAATATATATGTTTGATTTGTACTTTTGAACAAGCTTAATCTTTATTATTATTATATTATTATTTTAGGTTGTACTTAAAGACACGCCTGCACACATATACTGTATCAGTCCAATCAGTCAATCACAACGGAATCACTAAAAAGTAGACACTGGAAAAGCCGCAGGTCCTTCCAGTTTGTGCCCAGTGGAGGCCTTTTCTGACTATGGGAGTGGGAACCTGATGTGGTCGTCTTCAGGATGTTGATGCTTTTCTGATCAATATCTTTGGGGAAAAAAAAGTGGCTATTTGAGCTGCTGTCAAGTTGCAACATTCTGTCCATTGACCTCTCTCATGTCCTGAACATAAAAACATAGAAATGTTCTTGACTGTACAGGAGCTTTTCCTACTTACAGTATATGACTGTCAGTCTATTCATTTCATTAGTTTTTAATCTAACAGCAGCATACTGTATACGTTAAGCCTGCTGCTGGAATTGTTTAAAATTCTTACACATTTATGTATGAGGTCACATGGTGGCATAACCAGACGAAAAACTGCACCGTGTAAAATCGGCAACTTGACAGACGACGTTGTAAGAGATGATACGTAAATCAATGGAATTTTAGGACGCTTTTGACTTTCTATCAAACGTGAGCAATTTGAAGTGATATAGTGGAATCGATGTGCCTGAATACTATGATCATTACGGCACTCCAGTTCTCTCAGTATATCCCATGTTTATGTATTGACGTTCTATTGTGGTGAGAAAGAGATACAGTACTTTTGATAACGTGCGCGGGGCCCTTGTCATAAGGCGGGGCCCTAGACGACCGCCTGTATTGCCTGTTGGACGGGCCGGCACTAGAAATGGAAAGGAAGACCTGAAAAACTGGTGTGGTGTTGGGTGTGGATTAGCACTCATCCTGACTTGTGCTTTAACTTGGTTGCTCAGGCTGTATAAAGGGAACTGCAGGAGCAAGCAATGGAGCTTGATGGAAATCTCGGCAAACATGGTAAGTGTTTAAGTGTCTCAGAAGAGCTCAGGTGCGAGAAGCTCGTGCTTATGTCGAAGGAAAAGTGAAAGGATGAGATTAAAATATGTACATATGTTAAGACTTTTTTACTGAATGTGAGTGTCTGATTCTGATGGACTAATTTAATATGTTAACCTGTCAACAGTGCTGAAATATGTATTGTCTTAATTACAAACTTGCTTATTAGTTTTAAAAGCATACACTGTCGGTATTGTATTATTGTGTTATTGTTATATAGAAGAAAACATTTTGCGTGTGAATTATGCAAAATTTTATTCCCCTCCCATAGATTTTGAATGATTTCAAACACTGGATTTTGCACAAATTTAAATGCTCAGCCTACTTAATTAATATAAATATTTCAACTTTCACACTGACACTTGCATTAGTGTATGCTTAGTTACATATATCCAAGTGGAAAGCCTGGGTTCGATTCGCAGACAGTGCCCAAACCCCAGCCACAGCTGGTCCCAAGCCAGAATTTAAAAAGCCTCAATACCCTCGTGAAAAAAATACACTTTACTGTATTACAAATATCTTCAAATCTTCTATAGTACATATACTAACAAACAAATTGTACTATCAACTAGTATATAAAAAGTATAGGCCACTAACATCATACTTTTATATACAGTTTTTGGGATTAAACTTACTAAACATACTTCTAAATAATTGTATTATAGTACGCTTTCCAGAAATATGTTATAGGATATAGTGATAGGATGTTACAGAACATATTTATTTTATGATGAAATTGTAATTCCCAAAGCACATTTCCCAAGTAAAAAAGTAGGCTAAGTATATTAAATCCTAGCATGCCAAAGCATACTTAAGTGTACTTGCTCTAGACTAATGACTAGTACTGTATACTTGAAGTTTGCTATTTTGGAACAACTAATTTTGTACTAAGTGCATTTAAGTGTATTAAGTGTACTTTTGGGTGCTAAAGTGGAACAACTTTAAGTAGTATACTTAGTACACTTAAAGTACAGGGCTTTGTGTGTACTAACGTACATACCAGTAATTCATTCAAGTATATATTTAATGTATTATAAGTACATTACAGCAATTCTTACTGTGTTACAAATACACGAGTAATATACTCTAAATATATTCTTATTGCAGCAGGAGCATGCTGTTATACTTCTGGCCAATTACAAATACTAAAAAAGTACACTTTGTGGTTAATAAAAATATACTTTATTATATCATACAATACACAGTCTTCTATAATACTGTATTGCAAACACTAAATGTATTGGTAATTTCTGATTCCTGAGTTAGAACCTGAATTAGAGAGTAATCTTGAAGACATGGGAGAGCCCATGTAGTCAGTTGCTGCCAGGCTTGCCCCTTGGCGTAGCGGCACACGGGGGGGCCCCCAGAGGGCAAGTGGCCACGCCCTTGGCAATTTAAGCCACAGATGGGGTCAGTCTTACTGTTGTTGTTACTTAATTACATAATGCGATATGTGTCATTTCATAGTTTTGACATCTCCAGCATTGTTCTGGAATGTAGAAAATAAATCAGAACACAAAAAACATTGAGTTAGAAGGTGTATCCAAACTTTTGTCTGGTACCATAGGTTTCTTGACTGGGTTCGATTCAATCGATTCAATGCCCAAACCTCAGCGAGTGGATGCAGTGCCGGTCTCAAACCCAGATAAAAGGGTAGAGCGTAGTGGCTCACAAGGCCCCCAGAGGGCAAGCAGCAATGCTCGTGGCAATTCAAGCCATAGACGGGGTCACCCCTGGAGGGGAGGGGTCAGTCTTGACTGGAAAGCCCAGACCCCATCATGCAGGGCTCTTCCTGCCAGCTGCACTCTCAGGTAGCCCGAGAGCCCGAGAGGAGGCACTTTACGAGAAAGGTAAGAAAGTAAAGGGTGTGTAATTCCCAAAGCACACTTATTTAAACTTTGTTTTCCAGTTTATTTTAGGCATATTTTTAATAATAAGAAATAATTGTTGCAACAATGTACAGGAAGTATACATTAGAATACAAATTTTAGTATTCTATAGTCTCACTATATTTCCAGTTAAATTTGAATGTACTTTTTCATATGGACTTATACATTATATTTAGTGCACGCATGCTTTCACGCATGCTTTTGTTTTTGCATGCTGAATCTCTCTTGCACGCGCTCGCAAACTATTTTTTGCACTCTGAAACTCAGCATTTAGTACAAAATTAGTTGTTTCAAAATAGCAAACTTAAAGTATACTAGTTGCAAATGCACTTAAGTATGCTTTGGCATGATAGGATTTAATATAATTAACAGACCTTTTTTTTTTTTACTTGGGCTATCATGAAAAGTTGTTTGCTTTATACAGGAAGGGTTAATTGCAGCCATTTTTGCTTTAAAACGGTTGTGTTCTCATATACCTTTCCTCCTCCAGAGGTGCGTAGAGTAGCCAAAAATGTACTCAAGTCAGAGTAGCAGGAGCCAAATAATATTACAGGTTGAAGTAAAAGGTAGTTGTCCAAAATATTACATAAGAGTAAAAAAAGTATTCTGTAAAAAGACTCAAGTACAATTAATAATTCTATTATAATAAAAAAATGTAATAAAATAAATGGATTAAACTAAACATCTTTGCAAAATAGCAAATTAGGGAATATGAAACACAAATTTCCTAATCTCCCTTTTTTCACAATATAAATCTTTTAAAATAAATCCCTACTGTGGGTAACACATGTATGTTTGAACAGTGTAGACTGTTTCCTGTGTAAGATTTACTATACAGTATATTCAGTCGCCCTGCAAATGACTCAGCAGAAAAATAACATTAGAACATGTGTACAAGAGTCTCACTTTACCATAAACTGTGTCCAGCAGAACAAATGTAAGAAAATTATATATTTTTTAGCCTCTAGTTTATTTGCTAAATATATATGTTAAGATTGCAACATTAAGTAAAACAGCTAAACTAACCGTGACATGTTTGCTTCCCTGTCTACTACGGCTGAAGACATTTATTGCGGCTGATTGGTCAAACAGAGTCATGTGATCATTGTTGCTACATCTGATTGGTGAAACACAGTCACATGGTAGATCCACCGGCTGCATTTCTCTGGCAAACACAAAGAATATCCAAAGTGTCCAATAAAGTCGAGTGTAGCGGAGTAAGAGTCGCGTTTCTTTTTCACAAATCTACTCAAGTAAAAAGTATGCTGCAGTAAAACTACTCATAGAAGTACTTTTTTTTTTTTTCAAAAAGTTACTCAAGTAAATCAGAGTAAATGTAACTTGTTACGACCCACTGCTGAAATATTCCTCTGATGATTTAAGGAGTGTGTGGTGTTAAAATTCCTCCAATGTTCTGGTTGTCGACACCCCTGATCTTGAGGATTGGCACAAGACTGGGATGTGTGTCATTACAGACATGCCATCCAAATCCTTCACTGAAACAACACGATCACTGTTAAGTCTGGAATGCAACAGGATCACTACAAAAAGTCTTAAATATCGTTACATTTATCTTTACTTTTCTTACAATAAGATTTTTTTTTTATTTACTAAAATTGTAAGCAAATTCTTTTTCAATTAACAGAATTTTGCCAGTTTTAGAAATGTATTTCTTTATTAGGTAACTTTAGCTAGATTAAGCAACATTTTTTTTAAATTACCATTTTTATCACAGGTTAAAAACTTGGGCCATGTTAATTAATTAAGAAACAATATTAAAGACTTCCAGTAAAGGCTTAAATCTTTGTGGTTAAAGGTTTGTCACATCTTAATAGGCAGTTTAAGTTGTAATTCATAATGTTTATTAGATGTATAAAGATGCCAGGAGTGATCAAGATGTAATTTTTTTCTAATTTGATCAAGATGTTTCCTATTTACCAATTTAAGGTTTTTTCGTTTTAATATATTTATAATATATACAGTATATCATTGCTTATTTGAATAAAAATGCAAATTTCATAATAATGAGATATAATTATTCAATATATATATATTATCAAAATATATATATATATATATATATAATCAAAATAATTACTGGCTGCTTTTCCATAGAATAGAATGTCTACATTTGACACACACCTATAGAAACACTTTGTATAGATTTTTAAGGCTGTTTTAATGTGTGTGTGTGTGTGTGTGTGTGTGTGTATGTAACTCAGGTCTGGAGGGTGATGCACTCGTGCAGTTCCTGACCAAGGGAGGTGAGCTGACCGCAGTGAAATCCAACAAATGGAAAAAGAAGAGCTTCTACAGGCTGATGGACGACGGCCGAACCATAAGGCAAGAGAGCTTCATAAGAGACAACACCTGTAAGCACGACCACTTTACTTATTGTTTTTAAACAGGAAGTGGATTAGGATATATATAAAAGTGGTGTGGTGGTCAATAAGGAAGACTGTATAGATAGCTTATGGCTTTCACACTCCCAAAACTACCCCACTGTCTAATTTGTCATGAAGTAGGAGCGATTTTTTTGTAAGCGGCTGTTTTTCTCCCTAATTCAACCAACCAGGAAGGGCAAAGACTATTGCGTGCTTCCTCCAAGACATGCTTAACTGCTTCTTTTTGAACTGCTGCTCATGCAATGTGGGGAAATGGCACAATAACACAATCAGAGGAAAGGGTTTATCCAAACCTTCTGCATGCATGAGCTCACAGACACTATTGTGTGTCCCAAATAGCAGGCCTCCATCCATGCACTAGACGAGATAGAGGAGAATGTCTGGGGGAATCAATTAACATTTAAATATATGCAGTAAATATATAAACAAAAAAAAGTCATTTGTCATCATGAATTTAACAAGAAGGGCTGAAGATACTAGAAAAATCTAAATAAAATAAAATAAAAAACATACAGTATCAGTCACCTATGAGCCCCATTTCACTCAGTGTTGATGTACTAAAACATCAAAGTCAGTCACTCACTCGTCTATACACACGCTTACTTATGCACGCAGATCCGAGGGGGAATCAAACCCAGACCCTAGTGGTGCGAGGAGACAATGCTAAACACTAAGCCACCATTCTGGACCCACAAGAAATATATAGATTTTAAAGCTAGTTTATGAAACTGGGATCAATTTCACAGGAGCATCGCAGCACTAATATTATCATTAAACAGTAAAGCGAGCATCACATGAGCACTCGCTCCTTGTTAACCCCTTTATGCATAAATAATTCAAACACACATATTTTACATTCTTTAGATTTGCTTAGTTTTGAGTTAAAATTGCAGGATGTATGAATTATGAATTAAGAATTCTGTCTAAATATTAAATAAATAAATATTCCAGGGTCCACAATTATGAACATTCAGGATGGCTGAGTGCAGTGGCTGGGGTTTGGGCCTTGGGTGGGAATTGATCCTGGGCTTCCCACATGGCAGTTTAAAAAATATTTTATTTAGAAACTAACAAAATATTAGTATAGTAATATAGTATTGCAGGACGCAAAGAAATATGTTTTTAAATGTTATTTGTTAAGAAAAATGTTTAAGACATTTAGTGGGACACTTTTTTAAAACCTACATTTATTTATTTATTTATTTATTCGTTTATTTATTATATAAAGTCTGTTAATATTGAGAATGATAAATGATCTACAATAATTTACAGGAATGCTATCATGGGATTAAAAATAGTTTACATCTTATATTTTCATGAAATATATTTTATATATTTCTTGTCCACAGTCTCCATCGATGACATCGAGTCGATCCGTACAGGCCGGCAAACTGAAGGCCTGCAGAAGTACACAGACGCCACGCTGGAGGAGCACTGCTTCTCCATCATCTTTAAAGGCAAACACAAGAACCTCGACCTGGTAGCCAGCAGCAAAGCGGATGCCAAGAGGTGGGTGATGGGTCTGCAGAAGGTCATCACCAACTTGGAGAACCTCAGTTCACAACAGAAAAGTGAACAGTATCCTTTAATAGAGATCAATTCATAATACTGTACAGAAAATCCTGAAAAAAATCAGGAGTGTGAAAAAGGTGTAGGGTTATTACTATTATCTATTATTCCATTAACTGTCATGAGGCATCTGTGAACTTACATTTACCTCTCTGAAGTTCTGTTTAAAAAATCGGCCTTACATCAGAGTCAAAGATGGATCATCAGTTGTATGAAGAGGGCGGACAAAAACGGTGACAGCATGATGACCCTGAAGGAGGTGATGAGCTTCCTGCACCGGATCAACATCCAGATGGATGACACACATGTTGTCAAGTTGTTTGATGTAAGAAACAATATATATATGATTTTGTAGATATATAATTTTAACTTCTTACTGGACCTGTGCAAACTTCTCCTCCTCAGTGAAGGAGATTAAAACGCACTAGAAAACAGCTTTTCTGTGAAATAAGCTAATGTCTTAAACATGCTTAGCATGTTTAACATGCTTACTTCTGTTGCTGCTACTAGCATGTTTCTAAATTGATGAGACACAAAGGCTATGAGGCCGACAAACTTGTAAACATGACAGATACACATGTAAACGCGCAGTTCTTTGAATGACCTGGCTCAAAAAGTGTGTAATTAAGACTTTTGTCTCACAAGTGGTATAAATATGCTGTATATATATATATACCTGGTTTGTGCGTGTTGACTTGAGATTTTGACTTGAAAAATGAGCAAAGGCCCCTGAATGGAGCAGTAATAAAGTGCTCGCCATATCATCCGGAGATTGCAAGTTTGATTCTGTATGATGATGCTGTAACCTCTCGCAGGGTTAGAGGGCTAGAGAGAGCTGATTGGCTGAGCCCTCTCAGAGGGGATGGATGAGAGGTAGGTACTTGGTGCTCCCACATTAATCACGGCTCTACAGCCAATCAGTGGCGTCTGTGAGCTCACACAAGCGGAAGGAGCAGACAGCGCTGTCCTCCGGTTGTGGGCACAGTGTGTGGAAGTCATCCCGAACAAATAAGACAGGAGGAAGAGTTACTGTGTAAGGCGAGAAGGATGGGAGCACCAAGATGGGAGAGGATGTTGCACAAACACTAATGGAAACACTTATCTGTCGGGATTTATTTTTACTTTAGTGCGGGTTAATTTGTTTTATTTTTACTTTATATTTTGTATTTATTATTTTTATGTATTTGCTTTTTGGGCTGTGGAACGAATAATCTGAGTATTTATTTTTTTTATGGAAAAATGCTTTGGTTTACGAGTGTTTTGGTATACGAACACACTTCTGGAATGAATTATGCTCATAATCCAAGGTTCCACTCTATTATGTAAAACGTTTACTTTACTGTCATACAAAAATTACTTTACTGATGTTTGGAAACTTTTTTTAACGGAAAAATCGTAAAAAAATAAAGATTCATGGCCAGGTTTTTTGATCGTGTGACAAAGTTTTTGCACAGTACTTGTCATGAACATGGTGAGTACCGTCTAAGTCCACAAGACACAAACATGGATGCAGAGAAACTAGGATTACCAAGCCTTACACCCCAAATCACTTTATCACTAATCAGCAACACATGACCTCACTTACAACCACTCAAAATGTATATGACATTAAAGTACTTTCTGCTCACTCACTTGGTGCAAAGTAAAAGCTCTGTATTCTCGTAGGCAGTTTCATACCAAGGTTTATACAAGGCGTTTTTAAGACAAACCAGGATTTGTTATGAAATTTCTGTGTTAATGAAGGTGTAAAATTAATCGACTTCAAGCACAGTACTGTGATGAGACTCTTAGAGATGTCTGTGGAAACTGAACACATTTACACATGTTTGGGCTATTAAAGGAGTTCCTAGTTCCTAGTATATTATAGTATAGATGCTCTCAAATCTTGTTTTAAATCGTAAAATTGTGGCCTAAAGTCATTCAACTGTAATATTTTTAAATATAAATATTAGATTACATTAGATTAGTACACTGGTATTGCTTTATGAAAATTCCAGGGTGATGTATGTAAGGAAGAACACATGATGAACCAGCCACTCCCACAAACCCATGTCGGTCTATTTATACTATACGTTACCCATAATGCTGTTCACCTGGCTTCATCTCTGTGCCAAGAGAGCAATCATGCAAGCCATGCATTTTGAGTCAAACGTTGACACTACTTCTACACTGATGTTTTTTAAAAAAAATATTATTATTATTTAAACTGCAATACTCTCACCGCAGGAATAGTACAGCAACAAGCAACAAATTTGCACCAGAATCAATACAGCTTTAACACACTGCATAAACATCAAAAACTCACCTTTCAAACATCATATTGTAATCATATTTTTTATAGGAATGTGACACATCAAAGTCAGGAACTCTGGAGGGAGCAGAGATTAAGACATTCATTGATCTGATAACGCAGCGTCCGGAAATCAACGCCATCTATGAGAAGTACGCTGTAACCGGTGGTCAGATGAGTGCAGGAGATCTGCAAAATTTCCTGCAGGAGGAGCAAAAGGAAACCGTGTCATTGGAGTATGTGCAGAAGCTTATAGACAAATATGAGCCTGATTTTACAGGTAAGAGCCTCAACACATCTGTCAGGCCATTCTTCTGTATACAGTATACTGTATAGACAGGAGCGTGTCAACTACTACTACTCTAAGTGGCTGCTGCAAAGTGACTTTCTGATCGAACTATATAGAAGTTTGGATTTATTTCTTAGATTCTAGAACAATACTGGATTTTTTCAAACCTATAAAATAACAGGGATGGCATTAGGTAATTAAATAGCAACAACTCCAACAACAGTCAGACATGAAGGTCAGACGTTCTGGAACAGTTCCTGCAAGAACAGTATTTTGTCAAGTGCATTTGCAAAACCCATCAAGCTCCATGATGAAACATGAAGCTCTCATGGAGACCTTCCCAGCAAAGCAAGACCAAAACTTACCTCTCTTGCAGAGGAGAAGTTCATTTAGAATTACCAGCCTCAGAAATCACCAATTCACAAACAGCGCCTCAGAGTAAAGCCTTTATGAAGGTTTTACAGAGCAGAAGTAAAAGTGCCGATGGAATGTTTTCAGACCCATTAAAGTTTTCCACATTTTGTTTTCTTTCACACTCATCTTAAAATGGAGTCTAATCCTTTTCTTCCACATCATTCAGGCCATCAGAATGAACGAATGACCAAAGATGGCTTCCTGATGTACCTGAACGCTGCGGAAGCTTTGATCTTCAACCCCGCCCACATGAACATTTACCAGGATATGACGCAACCAATCAATCATTACTTCATCTCCTCATCTCATAACACCTACCTGATGGAAGACCAGCTCAAAGGGCCAAGCAGCACCGAGGCCTACATCAAGTAAGATCATCTTCTCACTTACTAAGGACTAATGAAGGCTTTATTTATTGAAAAGACCTTTTTTAAAATTTGAAACATCAAAGTGCGTCTACAACTATTTGTGTCCACTACTGTGAGCAGACTTTTATTGTGCTCAAAATTCTCTCTCTCTCTCTCTCTCTCTCTCTCTCTAT
>QMIH01000023.1:1187980-1256417 GCA_003987875.1 Clarias batrachus | reverse complement strand
TATATATATTTTTTTTTTATATATGTATAAAATTGGATAAGTATTTATGTTGCGTTTGATAGTATAACAAGTAGATTAGATAGACAAGTCGATGCGATTGAGTTGTTACTATGGAAACAATTAGATTTAATGATTTAAATGATTTACAGGTGAGGTGATTTACAGTTGCTTATGTTCCTTAGAATTCTTCTCAAATCATGATGAGTTGAGAGATGGATTACAACTGGAGCCTCATACTGTAGCAGTTTCTAATACAGTATGCTCTAATGTTATATTTAATTATACTGTATATGGTTTTCTTTTTGGTAATTTTTTGAAAATTCAGAATTATGAATTGAAAAATTTAAACAGAAAGGCCTGAATTTACCAAAATACAACAAATATAAAACAAATGGAAAAAGTTTTTCTACATATAAGACAAACAAAAGAGTGATGACCTGAAAGATATAAATCAAATTAGAACATGGATCATACTATTTGGAGACATTGATTTTTTTTTTTAAGCAAAAAACAGCTGTTTTTGTAGAGCAAAAAACAGCTCTTTGTGACCTCATATAAGAAGTTCCCCGTTTCCTGGCTCTCTGGAGAGGCGTGGCTCAGCAGTAGTTAATTTACATACAGTAAGACACTGAAACAGTGCTTTTACAGAAGGAGTAAAATAAAAGCAGTTTGAGGTATAAACAATGCATTGTTAAAGGAGTATTTCAGCCAGAGCATGACTTGAGACCGGAGTTAACTTGTACAAAAAAAGAGTAAAATTCAGGACCTTTAAGCCATTGTTTGAATGTTCACATTTCAACCAAATTTGATAGTAAAACTCTTACGTCTAACCAGCTTCAGCTCATAAGCACTCTATTGATTCTTTCAGTGAGGTGGATCAGGTGTGTTTGTAGCAGAGAAAAGCTGAAAATGTATTTGACAAGCTTGTTGTAGTACTTGTAGATGTAATAGTTGAGACTGGACGTTTTTTCAGAGCGCTGTTAAAGAGCTGCCGCTGCGTGGAGCTGGACTGCTGGGACGGACCCGACGGAAAGCCGATCATCTATCACGGACACACCTTGACATCCAAGGTGCTCTTTGAAGACGTCATCAAGACCATCATGGAGAATGCTTTTAAAGTAAGTGAAGACACACACACACACACACACACACACACACACACACACACACTGTTTCTGTACCATCCTTCTTTATAAAGCAGGTCTGATTCTGAGGTGGCTTCTTTATTACAGAGTATTCGCGAAACTCGTGCATCTCAAATGTTTGCCGTTTGTCTCCAGCCGCACACGTTCCCAGTAGTGAAAAAGAATTTGAGATGCAGTTGTTGTTGGAAATGGGTCTCTCAATGAAGGACATAATATTCATAGTTGAGTTTTATTGCCGTTCATATGAAATTGGTGGTTAATGGGGACTGACTTTGAAAAAGACGGCAGCAAGCACAGTTTTGCTGTCTAGTGTTATAAAATTTTGCCGTTCTGGTAATGTCAACAACATGTCGAACAAATTGTTTCCTTTTGCAGGAGTCTGCAGCAACCTTTCAACCTTAGATTCTCTGAAGTGGTTTAGTGGTAAACAATGACCAAATTTATTTTAAAATTTTGCTCATCTTCCGAGGAACGCTCGCAAACCGAGTTACTCACAATCCAAGGTTCCACTGTAATAGAATACTGATGTAACTACATGATTAAAACAATAATGTTTTTTGCTAGCGTCTCCTACCTTTCATGGTCAACCAGTTTTACTCTCCATAAAGTGTTAAATAAACACTACGGATTTGACTATGTATGTTGTGTAGTATTTTTTGTATAGAGAAAGAGAAAGTTACTCTACCAACCTGTGCAACTTGAAATTCCTGTGTTATTTAATAAAAAAAGTTATGCCCACTTTTGCATAACTTTCAGAAACAGGTCTCGCAATTTCAATGACAAACAACAGAAATAAAATGAAGAGAACTAATTGAAATCTGAACATAAAGGGGCAAGTTTAAAGAAATGCATGAATAAAATGTTTAATTATTAACAAACATCAAACATTACCTAAAATAAATGCAAATAAAATGGCAATTAATGCAAATGTGAGAAACTGAACACAAACACATTAATATATAAAAATGCTAAATGAAGGAAGTATAAGTAAATAAAAATGTAAATAGTTAAAATCATAAAAAACAGGTGCAAATAAAATTAAAAAGGTGTTCATGCATTCCTTAATTGTCTTCCTGAAAAATATTTATGCTTTTATAATGTTAATCTTATGCTTTCATATATAGCTGCACATATACAAGCAAGAGTATTCAATCAATGGTGCTTCATGTCTTTTTCCTCCTGGCAGACGTCTGAGTATCCAGTAATCCTGTCTCTGGAGACCCACTGCTCAGTGCCACAGCAGAAGGTCATGGCTGAACACCTGATGGAAATCCTGGGTGATGCTCTTCTCCAACGCCCTTTGGGGACAGAGGTTCCCACCTGCCTGCCTTCACCTGAGGTCAGCAAAATTTCATTTTTTAAAGTGTATTTACAGTAATTAACACTCTCGCACTGGTGTTAGGAAAACGCTGTTTATATAAAAAGTACAGATACTCGGAGAAACCCATGCACCTGATTTTCTATTACTATAAGAAGTGAGGTACCATATACCCAAATTCTACAGTGTGCATTTATGCATCATTATATGAAATAATAGTGTGTAGGGATTCTGTGGTGTGTGCAAATAATAGCCTGGAAAAGAAAACTTTATTAACATAAATGAAATTGCCTTTCGTTTCTGCCCGCAGGAATTAAAGAGAAAGATCCTGATCAAAGGCAAACGGCTTAACAAGCTGGAAGCAGCGTTTAACAACAACAACAACAACAACAACAACACGGAGGATGTGGACAGCGTGTCGGAAGAGGACGAAGCCGCCGAAGCCAAACCGGAAGGAGAACATGGGGCCAAACCTAAGGACCCTAAGGTGTAAAATAAAATAAAATACAATCACTATCCTCATGCTCCCTTACTGTATATCTCATCTCAATAGCAAACCACAACAGCGTGGCTGCATTTGTTTTTAACACACAGGTTTATACAAAATGTCTTTTTATTTGTTTAGAAAAAAGAGATCAATCTTGCTAAAGAGCTGTCTGACCTGGTGATCTACTGCAAGAGCGTCCATTTTACCAGCTTCGAGCATTCACATCAGAGACACGCCTGCTATGAGATGTGCTCCTTCAAGGAAAGCAAAGCCAAGCATCTGGCAGAAACTTCAGGTAGTTTGGTTGATGTGCTGTTTATAAACCAGGACCTGTGCATTTATTCATCAAAGCTTTTTGCAAATTGTCCTATTATAACCTTTTACACACAATCTACATCAGACATGGCATGTACAGTAAGCATCATACAATGCCTTGAAAGTATTTGTAACGTGTATTTGTGTTTTGAGAGAGATGTGCAGTTCCTAATTAAGGAACACGAGTTGAAGTCGTACTGAATATCTTTGAAGATTTTTATACAATCTTAAAACAATAAAACCACGATAAATTGATTACAAGCGATTTTCAGACATAGAATGACATAACATAAATCTATTTCATAACAAAAATGTATTTAATAATACCATTTCTATTATAGGATTCTTAGGCATTTCTAGATTTATTTTTCTTTGCTAATTTAGTTCACTCGTTTGTGAAATGAGTAAAAATTTGCAAATGAAGTAAGCACTAAGAAAAGAAATAAGAATTAAGAATACTTTGCAGCTTTAACCTAAAAAGTCCCAGTTTGACTTGAACAGTCTTCGTAATTAAGCGCACGCTTTACTGATTACCACATTCCCCCCCCCCCTCGTTTGTAAAAGAATATAAGGACAAGATGAGGAAATCTTAAAAGCTCTGAACAGACAAATGTAAAGGAGAGGAAAGTTAACTCTGATACTGTACTGTATATAAGAGTTTGTCAAACATAGCAATATAAGACATACAGTATTATAATATTATATTTATATATATATTATAATATTTTGACAATACTCAAAAAAACATTTATTACTAAATATAAAAACACTTTTTTTTTGCTGTTTGCTTGCGGATCATCACCAACACACAGATCCATTGTTTAAATGGATTAAACTGCTTGTTTTTTTGCATTTCAGCAACCGGATTCATTCACCACAACATGGAGAAGCTGAGCAGAATTTACCCCGCGGGCTCCCGGACAGACTCGTCCAACTACAATCCTGTGACGATGTGGAATGCGGGCTGCCAAATCGGTGACATTTTCCTGCATTTGATTCATCTTCCTTCATCAGAACTGAAAATATACACACACATGAAAATGTGTGATCACCTGCCGGGACTTTAGGGGTTTCTGTAGTAATTCAAGAGAACGCTATAGTGGAGCGTGTTTGCTTTACAGTCCTGTAAGGTTGACGTGTGTAGTGATTCAGCCATAGACTTCCATTACTTGTCTAAATTCACACACCAGGAGTGTATTTGGTGTTACCCCATTCCACTCAGCCGAATATGCGACCAAATCTATACTGTACTGATGCAAATCCATTATGACATTATGAGTTGAATTGATAGGAAAAGAAAAGGAAAAATTCCAAATATAAAGTGTGATTGTGCTGCATGTACAGTATGTTTGTGATTCTTTCTCCTGCTTTTTTTTTTTTCTCTCTCGGGTATTTGCGATTTGTTATCCTTTGAGTTTTATAATATTAATAGTGCTACAATATTGAATTATGTTTTTATGCATTTGGATGTTGTTTTAGTTTATTATGTTGTTGATCTGTTTAGCACTGTAATGTCGGTTCTAATTATTATCCCTTCTTTTGTGTGAGAGTGATGCCTTATAAAGCTGTACAGTAACCTGATTATCATTCCTCTTCACTTGAAGAGAGCAAAGGGGCGGAGCCTCATGCTGGTGCACTCCGGCTGCAGTATACCTGTGTATGTACAGTAAGAGAGAGCAGACAGTACTAACGGAATGTCCCATTTTTTCAGTGTCTATAGGTCGGAGTCGCCATTAATGTGACGATCTGAGGTCGTTATCACATCGTTAACGTGTCGGTAAAAGTTCGTAGTAGGCAGTAGCGTCATTTTAGTTTCTCTATACAGTATATCGGTTGCGACAGTGCAGTTTCAATATCAATTCTTTAGGGCTCTGTATAACATCATCAAAGTCCTTAGAAACACCATCATGTCAATAAATCTTTGTTATTGCCTCATGTCAAAATTCACAGTAGAGTCGTTTTCATGTCCTTACGAATTTTAAATCGTTATCAGGTGAGTCGCAAGGCTTGAAAAATTGAATCGAATTGGTCCCGACCACAACGACTTCAGAATCGATTTCAAATTTGGAGACGTCGGTAGCAAATTCGGTTCAGTGGAATGGGGTATCATGGTAGCATAGTTCTAATGTATACTTAGATTAGCAGAGCATATATTTTTTTATCATATGTTTTACATTTATATCTTTCTTGCTGTTTGTGCAGTGGCTCTGAACTTCCAAACTGCTGGCGAAGAGATGGATTTGAACCAAGGACGATTCCTGCCTAATGGAAAGACCGGCTACATCCTGAAGCCTGAGTTCCTGAGAAACCCAGATTCCCAGTTTGACCCCAACAATTGCTCAAAAGGACTCTGGTTCAAGAAGAAGATCCTGCAAGTCATGGTCTTAATCAGTTTTATTTACAGCACATAATGAATATTTACTGTCGATATATACTGTAGTATAAAAGCCCCCAAGCTGCTTTTCAAAAGATCTTGGTCATTTGTTGCTAAAGAAAATGTCTTTTTTAAACTCTAATGCTGTTCTCCAAAGTTTTTCATTACTAACAAGGAAAGCAATCTCATGACTCATGACCAGCGATCCTGGTTTCTACTAAAGCAAGCTTCAGGAACCAGATGTTTCCAATATTCAGATACATGTGTCTTCATGTGATTTCTGCTGTAGGTCAATATAAACTGTGACCCCTGTACTGTTTCCCTTCAGGTCATCTCAGCACAGCAGCTTCCCAAACTGAAGTCAATAGTGGACCCCTATGTCAGGGTGGAAATCTTTGGAGTGCCGGTGGACCAAGCCAGCGCACAGACGACCTACATCAGTAATAATGGCAAGCGTGATTAGCAAACTGCCATCTCCATTGAGATACTGTATTGCATACATTGCATTCATTTATTTAGTTTAACTTCATGTTTTCTGTCTTCAGGCTTCAATCCGTTGTGGAATCAAAACTTCGAGTTCACCGTCCGGGTGCCGGATTTGGCCTTGGTGCGCTTCCTGGTGATGGATCATGATACTGTGTTACATAATGATTTCATCGGGCAGTACGCGCTACCCTTCACCAGCATGCAGAACGGTAAGCTCATAGTAAATTCTTTTTAGCAGGGTAAAAAAAAGATGACTTTAAAAAAAAAAAATGCTCCCACATTTAGGCTGCTACTACCACTCAGTCGGGAGGGCGAAGACTATCACGGTTTCCTCCGAACCACGTGACGCCAGCCGACCGCATCTTTTCGAATCGCTCGCTCACGAACCATTGGGGTCGGCGTAACACACTCGGAGGACAGCGCTATCCGCTCCTTCCGCTTGCGTGAGCTTAAAGACGCCCCTGATTGACTGTAAAGTCGTGATTAATGTGGGAGCACCAAGTACCTCTCATCCCTCCCCTCTGACAGAGCTCGGCCAATCAGCTCTCTCTAGACCTCCGGCTGCGAGAGGTTACAGCACCACCCGGGCATCACTTTACCACTGAGCCACTCGGAGGCCCACTCCATCATATTGATATCACAGATCTGCTGGATGGCAGACACACGGTGCTTCGCCACCTTCCGCCTGAGGAAGCCCTACTAAAAGTGTGTTTGGGGTCGTTATCATGTTGGAAAACTGCTGTTTGGCACTATTTTTTAAGGGAGGGCCTCATGTTCTGCTTCAGAATGTCACAGTACATGCTGACATCCATGTACTTAGTGCTCCCACATTAATCACGGCTCTACAGCCAATCAGGGGCATCTGTGAGCTCGTGCAACGGAGGGAGCGGATAGCGCTGTCCTCCGAGTGTGTTACGCTGCCCCAACGAGCAGTTCGAAAAGATGCGGTCAGCTGGCGTCACATGGTTCGAGGAAACACGTGATAGTCTTCGGCCCTCCTGGCTGAGTGGTAGTAGTAGCCTTAATGTGGGAGCGCCCCCTAGTGATGGGGAGGAATTGGACACAACTAAATTAGGGAGAAAATCGGGGGGGGGGGATGAAAAAATTAAAAAGAATGAAAAATCAAACCTTTAATGGCTTAAGGCTTTATAATAAAAAATGTTTTCTTAACGTTAAAAAAAAACAGTTGTGTTACACAGTACTGAAAATACTCATGAATTAAATTTTGGTATATACTGAAATACTTTGGTATTTCCTTTAATATTTTATTTTAAGCTCACTTTAATGTTAAAGAGGATTTTCAATCCATCATCCATGACATTTTGTTACACTGAGGTGTAAATACTTCCTGTTTCACTCAAGCTGGTATTTCTACTCCCTGACCTAGTGACCTTAAAATGGCCTTTATCTCTCATCATATTGCATTAAAGGTGCGGTTTGTAAAAGTGAAAAATATTTCTAGACGTCAGACAATGTACAACACTGACAGACTTTGAAACTCAGCATCAAAATAGTTCTGGTTGTTTTTCCCTATAATTAGCTTCACTATCATCAGCTTTATTCCGCTGAATCGCTTTAAAGGTTTTACTCCCAAAGGTACAATGAGTTGGGTTGCAAGACTGCAGAGAGCTCTAAAAATATACAAACAGCTCCTGTAAATATTAATGAGAGGCAAATGAATGAGTGCGAGTTCAATGTGGAACGTACAGTAACTCACAAACGGCATTCAATTTCCACAGGATACCGCCACATTCCTCTGCTTACAAAAAGCGGCGACCTCATGCCTTCAGCTAAACTCTTCGTGCACATCATGGTTACGGATCCCTGAAGCAGATCGAACAGTCTCAGCGCAATCATCACTCCATCAAATTTACCATGAAGACGGTTCTGGCCTCGACTGATGTTGACAGCTGTTTCTCTGTGGACTTGACTTGGCTGCAGTCGCTCGGTAGTTCAGGACTGAAATTTCCTACAAGTCTACCCGAGCCTCCAATAACTACCTGGACTCCAGATTACCATCAATTAACATCAACTGCTATACTGAACTGCCTGCCACCTAACACACCATATGGATGCAGATCAATTCCTGCTTTCTGTTCACCCAAATGAGGATGGGTTCCCAGTTGAGTCCGGTTCCTCTCAAGGTTTCTTCCTATTGCCATCTCAGGGGGTTTTTCCTCGCCCTCGGCTTGCTCATCAGGGACAATCTGACCATTTTGATTCATACACATTCACATTCCATACAAACATAAATAATTCTTTTGTGTAAAGCTGCTTTGTGACAATGTAAACTGTTAAAAGCGCTATACAAATAAAATGGAATTGAATTGAATCAAAAGCTGACCCTAATACTGAACAAGAAGGATACGATCTGAGCGAGATCAAGCGATAGTGTGATGAAACTCATAGAAAATGTATATACTGTATAAATGGTGAAGGAATGGTCTTTTAAAAAAAAGTGTTGTTCAATAAAGATTAAATGTTTGTTCAATCTGACTCTTGACTTTGACCCAGTTTTTCATATGTACATGGTGAGTTTGACGTCTTTCCCTGATTTCCAACATATATTTACAATCAGATATGATTGTACCTAATCAGCCTATATAAACACAGAAGTTGTGTCTCAGGGTGGTGGGACGGTGGTGTCGTGGTGAGTGCTGTTGCCTTGCACCTACAGGGTCCCCATGTTTGGTGGGTTTCCTTTGAGTACTCCGGTTTCCTCGCAACAGTCCAAAAACCTGTAGGTTAGGCTAACTGTTGTTCCCAAATTGCCCGTAGTGTGTGAATGAGTGAGTGTGTGTGCCCTGTGATGGATTGGCACCCTGTCCAAGGGTGTCCCTGCCTCGTACCCTAAGTGTCGTGGGATAGGCTCCAAGCACTCAATACAGGATAAAGCGGTCTAGACGATGAGTGAGTGAGTGTTTCAGGATCGAATGACTGCCATTGGGTTGGGAACTGTCCAGCACATTATTAAACCCTGAAACCTCATGGAAGAAATGTGGTCAAATAAAAACAAAATACTGTAAATGCATGTTAAAAAATTCAGCAGTAGAAATCAGAGCAAAATACACACACACACACACACACGCACACGCACACACACGCACACGCACACACACGCACACACACACACACACTGTGATGAGGACTCACAGGATTGGCACTAAACAGCTGTGTGTCCATAAGAAAACCACTTATTAGTGATTCTAATCAAAAAGAAAAAAAATGCTTAACATTTGTTAGGAAGCAAAAAAAATAGGACCTTGGAGTAATGGAAAAAGTACAATACTGTTTTGTCACTGCAACCATCATCACTTTGGATCTCGAACACCTGCTACATTATTAATAATTTCATGGAGGGAATGCAATCCCACATTTACATACTGTACAATACGCATCAGGTGTGGTTATCTAACACGACTAACACGACGGCATGCAGGAAAATTGTAACGTCTAGCTATTTGCTGTAGCAAATAATAGAGTAAAATGATCAAGTATGCTCTAATAAAAAAGTACATATACATGAGTTAAGTACAGTAATAAAGTAATTAGTTACCTTCCACCACTGTATTTCACATTTTATGAATGTAAAGTTCAATGGTGGAGATATCCTGCAGAATCTTTTTTTTTTTTGCAACTTTATTTAGAGGAATCAGGAAAATGCAAAGCATGTTGATATAATAATTTCAAATCACATTTCTGACATGAAGCAGAAGTGAATGAACTCTTGGGTTCACTCATGTAACAAGGCATTTATTTACAACTGCTCCTAATGAGTTTTTTTTAAAATGAATTGTTATGATTTCTATCTAATTTTTAGACAAATGACAAATGTTATGGTTATCGGCAGGGTTAGTGTTTTGAATTTTATTTGTGCATTGTACTTTCACATTTATACCTTCACATTGTCCGTTTTAAACTATGCAGTGAAAAAGATAATCCCGTCCAAGACCAGACTGACCAGCCGTTCAACGCGCACACACTCCTTATACACAGTTCACAGAGGGAGGAATTTCATTTTGAGACACCTCTACCTCATTTTTTTTCTCGCACATTTATGACATCAAAGCGATAGTGATGATGTCATAGTGCTTGGGCCCTTTCTCTTCTCAGATGTCATGTGTTGGGGAAATGTATTTCTCATCCAAAGATCCTCTTCCCTGTATCTGCAGAGTAAGACAGGGCTCTCCCAGAATTCCTTGCACAGCGAGGGTGGTCTGGAATGACTCTTGATCACTTCAAACAGATTCAAGAAAAGCAAGTCTTTACGTTGCTGCAATTGAAATGTAAAAGAAAGAAACGATTACGCCAATGCGCCGTGTGGTGTTTGTACTGTAGTACCTGGGTGTGAAGCTGATCTCCAGCGTTTGTCTAGAGGAGGATGTGGGAAACTCCGGTGCTTTTAAGACACCATGCACTGGAGCGACTCTGAACACTTTGTTCTCTTCTTCAGCATCTCCACCTACTTCCAACAACCATAAAATAAAAAAAAGTGTGTGTGTGTGCAATAAAGTCATCAGGAAGTTCATATAAACCGCTGGAGCAATTGTTGTACCTAGCAATGCGGTCCAAAAACTGCTAGAGCCGCCATGATTCGACAGGAACACTTCTCTAACTCTGGTCTGACCCACGTAACAGGTGCCAAAGTCGACGCTATCGGAGGAGAGGTGCAGCATGGGTAGTGCCACGTGAGCACACAAACCTACACTCTGAAATCAATATAACAGGATTAATATAATGCACAACATGGAACTCAACCTACAAATAAGTTACATGTTGCGTTCTCAACTCTGATTGGTCAGAACTTCATTAACAGAAACATCTGGTTGTAATTTTTTTTTTAAGTGACTGCAGTGTGTAAACTACGAGGTTTAGTCATAAGAAAGTGTGTGTGATACCTGTACAGAGCTGTTGCTGTACTGGATACTGAGATTCTCCTGAAATCTCAGCCTCCTCTCTCCCTCCTGAGCACTCAGCAGCGTCGATGTGGGCGGGGCTTCTGGAGACAGCTGGCTCTGGTAGAACAAGAGCGACGCTGCAAGGTGAAAAGCCACCTTCACCTGAAAAAGCCACCAAAACAGACATGGTTGATTTCTAACCCCTAACCCTAATCTGGCTTAAGAAAGTCAAGTCACCAGTGTGTGTGGCAGCAGACCTGCATGTTGTGTTTAGATGGCAGCAGCAGTGTGTGCTGTCTCTCAGCGTGCCCCACAGGCTTGGCCCGGGGTGTGTGTGTGTGCTGCAGGACAGAAAACGGCCACTGTGTAGCGAGTGTGAAACTCAAAGGAACGTCAGTGCTGTTGATGAGCTGCAGCGTGCGCACTGTCACACACTCCTGTAATAAACAAAGCCTTTAATCAGAGGGAGGAACTTAACGAAGAACTCAGAGAGGAGCTTTGAGAGAAACTGGAGAGATTCTGATGTGTGAAATAGAGTTTGAGTTAAAGAACCTTTTTGAGATCGTGACCATCAAGTAAATCACTGGCAGCGGCGCTGAACTGCAGAACATCTTCATCCACTTCCTCCATCTGGACTGTTAATCTGCGCACACACACACACACACACACGCGCACACACACACACACACACACACAACCACACACACACAAATAGTGAGAAAAGCTATTCAAATCTGCTGGATGCTTAGGATGTGTTTACTTCTACACTTAATGTATCCTATAATCATTTACATACAACCAATTCTCGCTCTCGCTCTGCGTTCTACTTATTTTTCCACATGATTCTTTCTCATTTTCTTTCTATCCTCCCTAGTTGTTTTCTTTGTTTCTGACTCCTTTTCAATGCTTTTCTGTATGCACACTTTCATTATCTTCCCTTCTTGTGTGTGTGTGTGTGTGTGTGTGTGTGTGTGTGTGTGTGTGTGTGTGTGTGTGTGTGTGTGTGTGTGTGTGTGAGACTCACATGGCTGGTTTAATAAACGCCAACATGTCCAGTCTCAGAGGTTCCAGCTCATAACCCTGAGCTCTGGCCACTTTGCCCACAATGCTCGGCTCCACCTGGACATCAACAACAACAACAACAACAACAACATCAGGACCTCTGTGCTGGGGACCTCACTTTATTCTCTTCCCACTTCATCAGTGAATGAGCTGAAAGGATGTGTACCTTTGAGTCCAGTGACATGAAGCCCAGAGCGTAACCCACACACGCGTGGCTGCCTGCTGGATCCGATAGCGTGAGAGGGGTAAAAGACACGTGAATGGTGCTACTGCTCCCTGCAGGGACAAGCTGAAACAACACAAAACGTTGTCTTGGTTAGTGCAGTGACAACAGGGTTTATCTTTTTTTATCAGGGCTTAACTTTTTGTTTGTTTAATAATATACACTGCCTGGAGGAAAAAGTCACCATTTCACTCACTCACTCACTCACTCACTCACTCATCGTCTATACTGCTTAATCCTGTATTCAGGGTCACTGGGGGGCTGGAGCCTATCCCAGGAAGCTCAGGGCACTGGGCGCGAAACAATCGTATGTCATACATAGTGTCCACTGTACAAGCCTCTGGAGACAGTGTTATGATCTGGGGTTGCAAAATGTGGCAAAAAATAAAGTCAGCTAGCGATCTGAATATCTTAAATGACCAGGTTATCACATCTGTCGAGTTTTTCTTCCATATTGCAGGACTCAGATTGTGAAAGACTCGTTCTGGGAGCATGAGGAATCATTTCCACACATGGACTGGACATCATATTGTGTGCATCATTTTGTGTGCAATCAAGGCTGACCTTGATTGAATGAAATCCCAGAGTGTGTAACGTTATTCTTTCGGCTAGACAGTGTATAATCCAACTATTTCAAACACAGAGCACGTAAGGCTAAAGTGTACCATCATATTTATTCATAAGAACGCTCTGGATTAGCAGTTGATTAGCCTTAAAACTGCATTATCTGTACAGTAAGTACAAAAGCTACAGCAATAATAGTACTACACGGACATCTGAGATCTTCGCATCACACACTGAGAGCTGCGTAGAACCTACAGTAAACATTATATTGGACATACATGGAATAAAAATACATACTATCTGCTGTGGAGTGATGCAGTATGGGTAATCTGAAACACATCCTTCATGAGGATGGATAAATACAGAAATGAGTTTCCTCGCTGATGCCAGAGACGCTAGCGCCCGTTGCTCCTCTTCCTCATTCTGTTCTTCATCAAAGTCCTAGAAAGAACACATTAAGATGCACAAACACAAACAGTACAACAGCAACTCGACTCATTAACCAAAAAGACAGCGTGTTACTGTATGTACATATTAAAACCTGTTCAAACATTTACTCACTGAAGCCTCCGATGTGCTTCTGAGCGACGAGTTGCTTCCTTCCGTGCTGGGAGTTTGGTTTTGATTCAACCTTGGCAAAAAAGCCATGTGGGAGTTCGGAGCTCCGATAAGCTCGTTCCCGTCAACGTCCTTAAGAGGAAAAGGTTCACCGTATGCCACGATCAAGTCTATTAACTTCCTGTCTTCGGCCTCTTTGTTGTACGTCAGCCAGTCCACACGGATATCTGAAAGAGAGACGTATTAGATGATCATGAGTTGTACAATCAAACTATAATCAAACTATCGTAATAACCATGAGAATGACATATTTGCCCTCACCGTATGGGCTTGGGTTGTTCAGACGGAGAGACCGTGACACGGTGTCTCCTCCAGAAATATGCGTTCCGAATCTGTGGAAGAAAAACTCTCATTAAATTGAAGGTATAATGTTTAATAAGTCAGGAATCGCGCACAAATTATAGCCAGAGTTGATTACTTTGCCATAACACCATATACATACTGTATGTATCAAAGTGTTTTATTGCTTATATACAACTGCATTTTTATCTGTTTACATTTACGTGTAATATTACATGGTGGTTTTGAAATGGTAATGAATTATAACGATCGCCTTAATGGAAAAGAAATTAATCAACACTTTCTGACCATCAAGCGGTCAACAGCAATGTGGTACAGTGGAACCTCGAATTGCGAGTAACGTGGTTTACGAGTGTTCCGCAAACCAAGCAAAGATTTCACAACTGAGCCAATGATTTTTCTCTCTCTTGCGCTGCGGGAATTATGGGTAATCGTCTCCCCTGTTGCGTCCCCTGTGTCAAAATAAGAGTCCCCTGCTGCGTCTTAGTGCTCGTCTCTTATAATCAACATCTCCCTCTCTCTTCTGTGTGCACGCGCATAATTTGACACTGTGCCCCACACACACCGACACACACACTTTTCTCATGTGTACTTTGTAGGTGCGTGTGCGCGCATAATTTGACACCGACACACACACACACAGATCTCCCCGGCTGCACACGCGCTTTAGTCACACAGAAAACTCAGCTCTGTCGCGATTCTTTTCAAATTTAAGGTGCTGGTTCATTTGTTATTTTTTTTTTTTCCTTTACAGCAGTGATTCCGTTAGTCTGCTCACGCGAGTATCATTAGAGAGATTTCCGTTAAAACAGTGTTTGCATTGTGTATGTTAATTGTGAAAATTAAAAAGCGAGGTGTGGGAGGGAGAAGGAGTTTTACTGTTTAAGACGAGGCGAGGGGATAATTCCACACACAGACACACACACATACAAATACACGGTGCCTGCGCGCACAAAAGGAAACACTTAACTGTCTAGATTTATTTTTTACTTTTTAAAAAAATGTTAAGTGCAGGTTAATTTGTTTTATTTTTACTTTATATGTTGTATTAATTATTTTTATGTATTTATTGTTTTGGGCTGTAGAACGAATAATTTGAGTTTTCATTATTTCTTATGGGAAAAGTCTATTTGGTATACGAGTGTTTTTGGAATACGAGCCCGCTTCCGGAAACACCACATCCCAGATGTTATATCAACCATTAATTACACTAACTGTCAAAAAATACAGTAAGTTCTGGTACATTCGAAATCAGTCACTTTTAGCAAGAAAACACATCCGATAGCGTCATGTCATCTTTAAAAAACATTTTGTATCCTTAATAATTGCTTCTAAGTTGTTCTGATTTGCCAAATCAAAGCTAGCTAGTTTCTAACAGAAGGCTGAATCTAAATCACTCTCCAACCCCTGATCTAGGGAACTAATCGGGATGTGACCAGGGATTGTACACTACATAGCGTACTAACTTTCCATTTAACACTATTTAAGATTTAAGTCTAAATATATAAATATAAATATAATATAATAAAATATAATATAAATAGAAAGTTTTATTTTCCTCCCCTTTGGGCTACATAGAATAGTGTTTTCAGAACTGTCGTATAAAAGCAGTATCACACTTGAGGTCATGATGTAATATCTCCGGGACTCAAGCTGCGCCCTCGTACCTACGCCGGCATCATATCCGTGCTGATATTCATCACAACAGCACGCACTCTCTTAAGTAAACATTCAGATTAAAACGCATCTCTTCACCGTATAATCGGGCCTTGGTTCTGATTCTCAGGCTGTGGTCCAATGATCTGGAAGTATAAAGGGCAACCTTTCACAGACATCCTCATCGGAATGACGTCTGGCTCGAGATCACCAACCTGATTAATGGAGACATTATCATTGTCAGCTCCTTAATGTATATAGAAAACATTAGTAGATATTAAAGAGTTAAAATTTTTACTATAGATTTTAAAAAAATCCCAATTATATTATCGCTCTATAATATTTTCTGCATGTACTTTGCAGATGAGGTGGTCTTCATAATCGCCCCACATGTTGCTGTGCGCAGTGATATTAATGGCGACGGTTTCAAAAGGCCCAAGCTTCCCTTTTTCTGGCTCGACCAAGAACGAGGCACCTTTACCGTGAGCCAGAAGTCCTTGCACAAAATCTGTTGCAGAGACACAAAGGACAATCTTATATCATCTTATATGTATCAATAGGCTGGATACATGACAAGCAAGAAACGTTTATACCTTTGTATTCCTTCTCCTCGATTTTCTCTAAATGCATAACATGAAGAGGTGACTTCATATGACGACTTCTAATAAAATAAAACAGCAAATAATAAATAACATGGACATTTCACTCATTGTACAGTATATAGCGCTTTATCCTGTGTACAGGGTTACGTAGGCCTGGAGCCTATCCCAGAAACTTAGGGCACACGGTGGGGTACACCCTGGACACACACTATGGGCAATCTGGGTACGCCAATTAGCCTACTCTGCATGTCTTTGGGAAGAAACCCACCAAGAACAGGAAGAACATGCAAACTCCATGCACACAGAGGCGGGAATCGAACCCAGACCCTGGAGATGCAAGGTGACGGAACTAACCACAAAAAAAAATGCAAATCAAATCCAGATTTTTTTTTTCAATTAGTGGAATTTGATTCATAATCCACTTTTACAAATGTCTCCCAGTCTGACACGCCCTTCCCATGACTGACATGACTGGCTGTTACATTTTACAATACAATAACAGAACCGTACCCATGTTTAGACTCTTTGACTCTTTCTGTGGGCCGGTGTCCACTAAAGACCTCTACCGCTATGATGTAAGAGGTTGAAATTGCGGTGCGATTGGTTATCAGCAGCTGTCTGTCCGTCGATTTGCCGATCATGATCGGACTGTCCTCTGTGAAGTCCAGCACAACCGGCCGCTCATCAGGAACCTCTGAAGCAGCACTGAAGGCAGAAAAGCAACGAAATTATAAACATAACACATTACAGTAGGTCTAAAATGAATGCATATGTTTGGGACTGTACCGGTTCGTACTGGTCTGAGGCAGGGAGTAGGACACGCTCAGACCATTGGCTTTGCAGCAGAAGCTGAGCACAGGAGGTTTCTCCATTCCGTCCACCTCACACACAGCTGTTACATCATTCAGCTCCTCCTGTACAGTGCATACAGATACACCAGGCACATTATAAAGTATTGCTTGAGTGAATGTTTTTATACATGCCGTGTGATGCAGACTTACATCCGTGTGTGTTGTAAAGCACACACTGATGTCCAGGTATGCGTTGGGCCCCAGAGTACCAGAAGATGGAGTAAAGCTGGCAGAGCAGAGATCAGCCTGATGGCCCTGGAGCTGCCAGGGGGACGACAAAACACAGAGATGCGTGCGTATACAGGGAAATGACATTATGAATAATTTTAGGTAGGACAAGGTAGGTCCTACCTTAGTCCATGTGAACTGTGCTGGGAGTAGTGTTTGGTTAAACAGTGTCGCTTTGCCAGTCTGTGGAATTCCTACATACAGGATAGGCAGCGCCATCTGAGTGCTCAGCAAACACACCTGCGGACACAGGACCTCGGCTCGGATAGGCAGGTGACTGAGAAAACACACCCCAAACACACGCGAGTCAAACAATATGAGACAATATGAGACATTAAATTTTTCCAAAGATTGTTGTTTTGTTGTTCTTACCAGCCGGTGCCATTCAGGACAGCGAGCCGCAGGACCGACTCAAAGCTCCGACAGCACAGGGCTCTGAGAATCACGCTCACACTGCAGGACGATAAAGGAGCCAGAACACCCTGACTGGGCTCTATGATCACCTGAAACACACAAAGACAAGCATGAAATATTGGGATATACAAAGCACACAAACACATTTTGAAAAAGCTGAAAATGTACAGTATGACAGAACATATAATATAGTAAATCTACTGTATAATACACTCAAGTTATAAAAAGCTTTAACCCTGAATATCTCCATGCAATAGATCTGTCTGGTTTCGTGATTTCAGGCTTCAGAATGGATTGTTTAAGCTCTGGAGGTTTTTCAGCAGATGCAGTGGAGATAAAGTGGAATTAATGGACGACTTGTTTTCTTTGCTCTAGACTTCTCCTTTAAGGAGGATTCTTCCAACAGTGATGCCTAAAGTCCTATTATTTTATACTTGATACACTATAATATTTATGCAGACACCAATTGTTTTAGCTAAATAGCATGTTACTGTTATGGTATGCACATTTAAGCTAGTTAAACATCTGAAGCAGTGACATACTGGGGACAGGAATCAACAGGGTCCACCTGAGACCTATGTGGCGATTCAATTTATATTGAGATTCTTTTGGTTTTACAATTTTATAAAGATCCTGATGCAATACCTTGCACTATGGGAAATTTGGGAACGCCGAGTAGCCTAATCTGCATGTCTTTGGACTATAGGACAAAACCGGGGTATTTGGAGAAAACCCACAGGGAATACGCCAATGCCTAATTGCAAACATGCAAACTCCATGCACACAGAGCCAAGGCGAGAATCAGACCAGGAACCTGGAGATGCAAGACGACAGTGCTAAACTCTAGGCCACCACGTCAAATGTAAACACATGTACACTTAAAACGAAATGTTGGAGCTATTGTGGCAACACGTGTGGTTGCCGCAGGGGAGCAGGGCTAGCTCAGTGTTTAAGGCATTGGCCCACTGATCAAAAAAGCCCAGGTTCAAACACTAAGCACACTAAGGACCCCCCCGCATCTCTATGACATGTGAAACGCAACACTAATAAATTAATTCAAGGCAAGTTATTGATACACTCCCAAACTTGTGCAAACCTACAGATGCAATGTTGAGTGCGAGGTCATTGGGCAGCTCTTTCAGGCTCCACTGGGCTTCTAAAGGGCTGCTGTTGCTAATCTGGAGAGTCGAGCTGACGTCCTTACCAAGCTGCACAATCCCCAGATCCACACTGGGCACGTTTACGGACACCTCCGGCCCCTGTCGCAAAAGGAAGTCTGTTCCGTTACGCTGAAATCAGCTAAACACACAGTATACTGTATATGTACTATGCTGGAGTGCTTGGAATGAATCACAGCCTGTTCTCACCTTAAACGTGGCCTCTATGGGCAAGACTATAGGGTCTGAGTGGTGCTGAATGTGACAACAAAGTTTGGTGGATAGGCAACCGGGTCGGCCTCCAGTCAGTACCAGATCCATATCAAGACACTCGTTCGCTTCTGCATTCAAACACACAGTGCATGTAATTAGAGATGAGCTTTTAATGAGCTGTTGAATTCTTGATTCTTATTGGTTAAAATTCCTACTTTGAAGTCCTACTTTTAAGCTTTTAAGTATATTTATTTAGACTGGCGTGCTCTTAGCTATTGAAGATGTAGCAATTTGCAACAAACATCAATTTACATTATATTCAATTGTAGATTCTTTCATTAATCTGCTTTATCACTAATACTCAAAATAATTAATATTATTATTGTTGTTGTTGTTATTTTACCTATTTGCCCTGACAAGGGCTCAACCTTAATATTGTGACAGTCACTGATTCGCTCCCATTGAAAACAAATCGATGACTTGCTGTGATTCCACATCTGCAACACACACATTAGGAAAAAAAAAAAACAGATAAAAAGAAATCTTTGGCAAGTACATTCCAAGGCTCTCAACTGCATGTTACCTTGAAGCCCTTGCGGATGGTGGTGTGTATGTAGCTCTCTCCTGGTATTAAGAGGGCGTAAGGCTCTAGCAGTATCCTATACGGCTCAGTGGAGCCTTTAACTTCAAACTCCATCACGATTACGTCACCAACCGGATCCTGGTGCTGCTGAGAAGCATGACTTGGGGAAAAAAAGATCAAAACAGTTTATCTGTTATGTTTTGGGAAAGCCTATTAATATTAAGATAAAAATCAGGATATTTCCATGACATGACAGGTTACCTATTCTGCAGATTCGGGACGTTCATTATGACCAAGTGACACACGCTGTGATAATCCCTCAGCTAAGAGAGGAAAAAAATAGCACACATAAACAAAGTGCATTTATGTGACTGTGTATTGTATGTGTGTGTGTTTGTACTGTACATGTGTGTGAGAGTGCATACCTCTTCTGGACAGAATGTAAGGATGAACACAGACTCTTGCGCAGGAGCCAACAGGCCAATCTGTGGATTGATGCTGAAGGCGTTGTCAGTAGCAATGTGATGCTGGATGCATGATGGATCCGGAGTCTCTCCAGGCAGCAGACACTGCAGGTTGGGCTTCATGATCTGCCACTGGAACGGCAGCTCCAAATGCCTGCCATGCATCAGAAATATACCAACACGTAACCTGATAAAACTGCCATTAATTCCATGTTACTAAGCATTTATGACCAAAGGTCTGCATCTATTTAGGCTAATTATATACAGTAGTTCTATAGAAGGACAACCATGTGGAACATCTCGTCATGTAAGTTGGATGTGCTTACGTATTGTTCTTGATCATCACTTTTTTCTGAAGCATGGACTGCACGTTGGTCGGGTCAAATCTTATAAAATGATCAGCAGTCAGGTCACGCAGTTCCCCAAGTGCAGGCAGGTCCTCACCACCCTCTAATGCCACCAGCTCCAGCATGACCACCTGACCTGTACCTGCCATACAATTACAGCAATTCATATTGAATACTAGATGTGTCTTAGTTTGCATGGAATCTGATTACACACTCACTCATGAGCACATTAAAAAAATGTGCCGCGCCATCTGTTAATTTTTTTTATATTTTTCAAGGTTGATTTTTTATAAAATAAGGGCGTTTTTCATCTAAATTTCAATGTAGGATATCCTCCCTTCGCGTGGGCTGATTGCGATGAAACAAAGTCTATATGTCACCTCGAGCTCGGCCAAATACATCTGTGAAAACCCTATTAAAATTAGTTTGGTAGTTTTTATGTGATGCGTGCATATACATATCATCACATATATCTTCAATGTACAGACAGGCCAACTTTACAGTTTTATTAAATGTATAGAGGAGCTGCCTGTACCTGAAGCTGGATGAATCGGTTATTAACAAAATCGGTTTTCTTACATGTTTTTTATTGCATTACCAACATAATTTGCATTACTTGTTTGTAAATTAGCTTTGGGGTAAATGGTTTTTCTTAGAAGTCTGTCTCATTACCTTGTATAGAGAAATCCCTCACTTGACAGTTGTCACACACGATGGTGAAGCTTTCAGTGGAGGTTTCGGCAGTCGTGGGGAAAAAAACAACCTGACCAGCATAAACAAAACACAGAAATAAGGCTTCAGTCTGTTCTGCTGTGTTCAGTATCTAACAGAAGTAGTGTATGGTCTGCGTTCAGCAAAATATATGATTCATTTCTGCATTAAAGGTTACTAAGGTATGCCAAAGTGTCCACTGATTAAAATTTATTGGGGACATTAATGAATATTTATTATGGTAATTAATCTCCTACCTGTATGACCTCGGCCTGACCTGGGAACAAGTTGAACAGAGACGGGCTGACTGCAAACGGAGGCTCTTCTGCAAAGCAGGTTTTCACTGCGGACTGAGCAAAAGCACCGATACAACATTTAACACAATACGACTTACCCTGTGTTGTTGTTGTTTTTTTGTCTTATAAAAATGAAAGAATTGTAAGAGAATGACTATTTATTGCTGCTATCATGTGTTATGTGATATAATGAGCTAATAGGATATGTACTGTAACCATGAATGGAAAAAAGGTAAGTACAGAAGCTATGATATGACATTTGTTAATTTTAGTTTATTTTTAAAAAATAAACTTAAGTAAAATTAGGCTTAAAATGCAGAAAAAAAGGAGAATCAACCAAATTGATTGTTGGCAACCTGTCCTAGGTTTTTGGATTGAGATGAATTTAAACCAACATGAGTACAAGCGATCTGACTTAATAGCAATTACATACATCTAAGCCACAAATAACTTTATTATTATATAATATTAATGTACAGTATATACACCATGTGTGTTAGTACATACTTTCCTTTATATTTTATTCTTCTTCTTATTATTATTATTATTATTTTAGGACTTTATTACTGCATTCATACAAAAACATTTCTGATTTCCAAACATTAGTATGTACGCCAGAAAAGAAAGCAGCAAATTATATAAGTGGCCACTTTCCAGATGAAAAACCAAATGGAAGAAGCATGTGCAATAGTCAAAGCTCTCAAAAAAAACTGTCCTTATAAAACTGCACAAATTGTATCTGAGACAAAAGGGTTCTCAAAGCATTGTCACACCAAATATTCATAAATCAGATTCTATATCTGAACCATTCAATAATATATAGTAATATACAGTAGCCACCCCTTATTGTTTTCTATGTTGCACGTTTTTGCTCGCATTTTTGGCAAGTTCTTGTTTCTCATTTTCAGTCCGGTCTCTGTATCTGAGCAGTTCCTGAGGAATGTTTTTTGTTTGTTGAGCCACACAGTAACCTATGCATCATTCAAGAATAAAAAAAAAAACACATCTAACTCAAGGCATGAACCAGGGAAAAACACGTGCCAATGATGACAGATGATCAGGCTGGTGATTAGTGTACTGGTGATGCTGAATGCTAAGTGGTTGGAGCAGACGAGAGGGGAAATGAGGTCGCTGCTAAGGTTGTCCCTTAAACAACCAACCCATTTCGAAATTGTATCTTTAAGCATTTTGCAGCGTATCGCAGTAAAAGATTTGTTCCCATTTCTTTCATTTAATTTACATAATTAGAATGAATTGAATAGAAGGTGTGGCTCAAGACTTTCACACAGTACTGTAGGTCAATATTCAGCCATTTGCTCTGGTCTCTACTGTAGAAGTGTTACTTTACCCTGAGGTTGGAGGCAGGCCATTGTCCTTTGGGCATGATGCAGAAAGTTCCAGCACTGTAACCAACATTATGGCACACTACCTTCATGGTTTTCACCCCTCCGACCAGGCAGTAGCCTAGATCCAGGACAGCAGGCACTGGTGGAAAAATCAAATACATGGGTGGATTAACTCAATCAAACAACACGTACAGTATATTAACCTCCATATATAAATCTCAGCAATAAATAAAAATCCATTTTAAAATCCATGAAATATTAGCAGTCTTAGTTTCCAGGTCATTTTATGCATGAACGCTTTCATTTTTTATCATTGTTACAATTAGAAATCATAATAATAATAATAAAATAATCATACATTATAATCATATATGGTGACTACAGTATTTATAACCATTAGAGAAAATGAAACTGCAGTGTTGGAAAAGAAATGAAACTCTTCCTATTGACCTACATGTGAGTACCGGTGGGGGTCTGTGGGCTTCCAGTGGAATAATCAGAGGATGTACTGACAGTGACTCAACCACCAGGAAATCCTCAAAATCAGCCAGAGAGTCTGGAGCAAAGCGCACCGTGTACTGACAACTCATCCCAGGAGCTACGATGCCTCCCTCACCAGGGAACTTGCCTGAAAACGCAAATTTCTGTTAGACGCAGATGTTCAAATCCATAGGCTTTATTAATGCAAATCTGATAAAATTCTGAAACAACCATGAAGAAACATGATCAATGTCAAATAAGCAGGATTATAATGAATATACTGGAACTACTGTACAGCAGGTAAAGCTTGTATACAGTTTGTTACTTTTTTTGCCTCTAGATGGCGCTGTTTTATTAAAATGACCAGCTGATCAGTCAAGGGTTTCCAAACATTGCACAACCAGAATGACTATGACAGTAAAATAATATCCCAGTACACCATATGACACAAAAATAGGCAAAATATATTAATATTGTCTTATTATAAGAACTGTAGAGCTTTTTATTCTTGAACCTTCAACAGACAGCAATTAAGTCTTAGCCTTTGTTTTAGATTGTATTTAAGTTACTGAGATTCAAGTAAGTCAATTCAGGTTAAGTGACCAGACAAACAGGCTAATAATTATGAGGTCTCAGTAATATAGTATACCAATCATGTAAAGGTGGACACAGACCCCCTGCATATAACTCGGGACCCTCTAACATTTCCCCTTATTAGGAAATTTACTTTTTCACAGTTTGGTTCTGAATCAAAACACAAATTGTACATTCTGGACAGGGTGCCAGTGCATTGCAGAACACACAGTGTATTTGGACTGTAGGAGGAAACCGGAATACCTGGAGTAAACCCACCAAGCACACAGACCTGAGGCGGGAATCGAACCCAGACCCTGGAGATGCCCGGATTGAAATATTTGGCTTTTTATTTTTTTATCCGAAGCCGTACATAAGTGGCAGGACATTGTTTTTGGATTCTTACCTAACCCAATAGAAAAGTGTGGCGTGGTAGGAGGGATGACACGCACATGGCGGCTGGCGGCGGTCATGTTCCTCAGTTCCACTGTGGTCTACACGAGGCAGAACATAACCATTAAAAAAATAAATAAACGAACCTAAACAACAGTAAACTCACGTCTCACTGATAATGGCCATGTTATCATCAGTAACCTGATGCCTGCCATGATACAGAGATATCATTTTAAAGCAAACACATAGCACTTTCCCAGTTCAGGGCTTTAATAGAATAGATTATATCTATCAAACTATTTTTTTCAACACGTACTTTGCCAATAGATGACACTTTTGGCATTCAATGGGCTGCTGCTAATGACACACGTATGGCTTGAATAAATTGTGGTTCAGTTTCACTGTCGAGTCTGTAGAGTGACACGACTCGTTTCATAATACCTCATAGACGTCTCCAATCTGGTATTCAGTGAACAGGACTTCGGGCGGGTTGGCGATGAAAACCGGCACCAGCTCTTCAGGGCTGGAGCTAAAGTGGAATGAAGTCAAAGCCCTGCTTTATTTTCATGAACAATATAACAAATACAAGAAAAGGGTTTAATGTTCAGCAGAGACAAAGGCAGCTGCAGGTTTTTCAAGCAGGACGACAAGAACAAAACCCACAAAACAAACAAAGCTGACTAAGTCAATAAAGGAAAAATATCATATATGGGAGCAGCTGGACTGAGGTCAGCGAGGCATTCTCACTCTCGCATCTTCTATACCGGTTTATTCTGTATTCAGGGTCACAGAGGCCTGGTGCCTATCCCAGGAAACAGGCGGGGTACACCCAGGACAGGGTGCCAATCCACTGACGGGCACACACACACACACACACACACACACACACACACACACACTACAGGCAATTTGGGAACACCAATTAGACTAATCTGCACGTCTTTGGGAGGAAACCAACCAAGAACGGGGAGAACATGCAAACTCCATACACACAGAGACGGGAATCGAGTCTGGCCGGGAATCGAACCCGGACCCTGGAGATGCAAGGCGACAGTGCTGACCACTACACCTGACATTCATCTGATGTAAAGAGAAAATGATCCTGTTTATCTCATATGAGTCAGTATAGTCAGATATGATTCCTGGGTAAATTACTAAGTGGTTAGTTTTTAAGTGGATACAGAGTTTGACATATTATTCTTCAATTTTTTTGTTTAAAAATATTGTTCAATAAAATTAATAAATCTGAATGAAGTATTCATTGAGCTACTGATCAGAAGGAGGGCAGGTTAATGGATATATTTTTTTTTTATGGGAACAACCAAAAACAACAACATAAAAACACATGACCGTGTGTATCTGTGCCATTTATTTGCCCCAAGTAACCCATTTTTAAATTTTTTTTTTTGCTGAGTCATGTTTGTATACTTGGTTAGAATAAACAAAAAATTCAGTTTATTATATTGCCTAGGTATATTGCTATGATGTCACTCTATACCGCACAATCCTGAGCCCTATATATGCTTAAAAAAAAAACCTAAACAAGTAATGGCTAAAACACACAGAGCTTTACGCAACACGATCACAATGTCGTGCATGAAAAAGCAGTGTGTGTTATCATGAATGCTATGCGATGCATTAAAGAAGCTTGGATCAATATTTACACATCTAGGTTTTTATTCATGGACAGAAATGAAAAGAAAAATATGATAGGGGTATCGGATATCAGTGATAAAGTACCTGCGGGTAATATTAGCCACAATGAAATATTAAAAGATAAGAAGGTAAATATAAAACTTTAGCGTATAGGTGCAGCTGATGCAGACCTCTTCAAAAGTACTGGAATGGCAAGGGGAAATCTGTTTTTTGCTGTACAAAAGGACAATTGGATTTGAGATAAATAAATGAATATGAAAACATTTATGTTTTTTTAATTTCTCTAGCTGTTCATAGAACACATTGCTATTAAGTTGAACTTTTATTTAAAAAATAAATATTTTTATTTAAGCTGTATATACAGTATATATAGACACACACACACACACGCACACACACACACACACACACACACACACAGTCAGACAAAAACTGTACACACACTTCAGGAAAAGAACAATAGTATTATTATTATTTTTATATAATATTCATAATATAATCCTATTATTGTCATATCTGATCATATATGATCCTATATTATCATATAGTAATATTATATTATTATCATATATTAATATACAGTATAACATAGCAATAAATTTAGTAATTACAAAATATACAATTTTTTTTTCTTTTTCTGACGTGTGTATACAATACATTTGTTGGCTGAAATATACATATACATACAGTATATACATATATAATCTGCTCTATGATTTTACTGGCATTCTGTGGCCCTTGCGATGACTGAAAACAGCAGGTGCTCGTCTACAAATGATGAAGTCTAGACATTAGGTTTATTGTATTGTACTGTATGTGAATTTATAACACAAAGCTTGCCATGAAACCACTGAGCAAACAATTTCTGACCACCTAACGCAGGGCTCATTTTGTTGCCAAAAAAGAGAAAAATGCTCACTGACAATATTTTTCCATCATGAAAACTGCATAATAACTACATAATCATTCACACATCTGTGTATATAATGGAAATTAATTTCATTTTCCATAAACAACTAATTTCTTTGAAAATAAAACAACCGATGAACACTCGTGTGCCATGTGCCCTGCAAGAAAGACTCCATATTGATCCAGCAGTTAGACTTAAACCTGCCTCCTCTCACCCACACACTGCATGAAGATGCTGTTATGCTGCTCTCATGCTTAGCAACATTTATCATAATATACATGATGATCAGCGATAGGTTTTATGAACAATGATAATTAGTGATTCTTTATTGTGAACCCTCGTAAAGCTCTTAGAGTCACACGATCCACAATCAGAAGGCCTTCGTTATTTTGTCTGATAATACCAGAGGTGGGAAGTAATGAATTACATTTACTCGCGTTACTGTTACTGAGTAGTTTTTTTTGTACCTCTATGTTTTAAAGTAGTTTTTAAAAATCTGTACTTTTACTTAAGTATATTTTGTTTGAAATAATGTACTTTGCTACATTTGAAATTATATAGCCATTGTAACGCCACTACTGTGCTGTATACCACATTATGTACATTACAGTATGTTGCCCTTGTAAGAGTTGCCCAGTGTGTGCGCTGCGGAGGTGTGTGTGTGTGAGAAGGAGAGAACGGAGTAGGAGCTCAGGTGTGTTGCTCACACGTCCCCGAAACACTGTTCTTTTACCCTTTTCTTTACTTTCACTTTATGTTGTATTATAATTCTGTGACGCTGAAAGAGGACGATAAAGGTTTTGTGCTGAACGTCATTCTCGGCTCTGAGATCTTTTTCCCCCTCGGCGCAAAGCGTCACACCATATTTAAGCGACCACTTTGATTTCAAGCACAAGAAAGGCAACAGCTTTATTATGTAAAGGTGTTCCTTCTATTAACAACAACTAGTTTGAGATTTATATCCGCTTGTCTTTTTTGAACTACACTAGAATCCCCCATGGCGACATGGCGGTGTAGTGGTTAGCACCGTCGCCTTGCTCCGCCAGGGTCCGGGTTCGATTCCCGTCTCCGTGTGCATGGAGTTTGCGTGTTCGCCCTGTTCTTGGTGGGTTTCCTCCGGGGACTCCGGTTTCCTCCCACAGTCCAAAGACATGTAGATTAGGCTAACTGGTGTTCCCAAATTGCCTGTAGTGTGTGAATGATTGAGTGTGTGTGTGTCCTAAGTCTCTCAAATTCTTTATGAGCTACTTTTTAATTTCACTTGAGTAGATTTTTATTATGGTAACTTTACTTGTACTTCAGTAAAATTTCACTGTAGTAACAGTACTTTTACTTAAGTGCAAATGTTTATTTTTCCCTTTCCGACCTCTAGATAATTCTGCCAGACCAAATTAGGACGAATCGTCGGCTAAATTTACACCCGTGGATTTTATTGAACACGTGACGAGGACCAGATCAATGTGTGAACTCTTTGATGATTTTATTAAGCTCCTGCTGTTCTTTACGACACTTTCAAGGACAGTGCACTGGCAGATTTACAATACGATTATGTTTACAGTTAGTATATCTTACAACTTAAGATGTAATGGTAAACTATAATTGAGACAAACTGAAGCATTGTTTAAGCTTAAAATCCAAGCAGCACATATCTGTATGGCTTCCGTATACATGTACAGTATGTGACCTATTTTAAAATGTTTCTTCTCAGTCATGTTTGTAGTTGTTTCCATTCCATCCAATCCATCTGGGAACTACGGGCCGTGTGGGCCAATGGTGACCATTGTACTTATTCCCATTTTGTATGACCGTGATAGAACCTTCAGTCAACACTCACACATGCATTCACACACAACGGGCGATTCGGAGTAAACTTTATCTGCATGTATTTGGACTGTAAGAGGACACCGGAGAACCCGGAGGAAACCCACCAAGCATGGGGAGAACATGCAATGAGTTTTTTTTTCCTTGTGCTTGGTGGGTTTCCTTCTGGCGTTTCGGTTTCCTCCCACAGGCCAAAGACATGCAGATTAGGCTAACTGGCGTTCCCAAATTGAATGAGCGTGCACGTGTATATGTTTGCCCAGCAATGGATTGGCACCCCATCCAGGGTGTACCGCTCCTCATGCCCTAAGTCTCCTGGAACAGGCTTCGGCCCCCCCCGTGACCCTGAATACAGGATATAGACAATGATATAGAAGACAATACAAGTGATATAGACGATGAGTGTGTGAGTGAATACCTTGTATTATGCAATCACCCCTCACCTCTCTTTCTTGCCCTTTTCTCCTTTCTCCACCCGCACGATAAGAGATTTCCCCCCACGTCGGTGACTCAAGGGCTGAAAGTGAGGGTTGCGCAGAAAGTTTTGGCACTTCTGAAGCTTTTGCCAAGCAGCATCGTCTTCAACGCTCGGCTTCTCCCTGCATATTTTTTTGGCCCGCACCCGCCGGACCTTAGAAAGTGAAAAAATCACCAAAAATATACCTTATAACACTTGCACTCACTGCAAGACAGGTTACATTCAGACAAACTAAGAGCATGTAAGATTGTGTAGTATTATAAAATAAAATTGAATCAGAGGGACCTGAGAGGAATCGCTTCTGACAGAGAAGCTTTCCTGTGAGGAGGGCAGAGTGAGCGTCGCTTCCGACTCCTCCAGCAGACTCTGGGCTGTAACAGCCTCAGGGATTAGTGTGTAGCCGTCGTCCTGGGGCTGTGTGGACACATGCATGCTGTAAGAGACAGTTGACTGAGCAAAACGATGAGCAGATTTCCCTGGAAATAATGTACAGGCAAACGATTATGCAGTCGAATGCAGAAGATTGCATGTCCATAGGGACGTTGTATTCAAAGAAATTTGTAGCAAGAATTAAATTACATGAGAATGTATTTAGAAAGATTTCCCAAGATGTTGGTTATAGATATTATACTGTATGTATATGTGTAAATGTAGCATTACTTGGTGGAACTTTAGCATGTGGCATTTGTTCTCTTATGTAGTCCTCAGGGCAAATCAGGTTGTGAGTCTTGAGGAGACTGTTGTCCACACACCACTTAAAGGTGGACTTGACTAAAAGGACAAATGACACAGGAAATTAAAAACATTAGAGCTAATGTAATCCCAGAGCTGATTTTTTCTGTGAAAGTACCTGGAGGTAAGCCAAGCTGATGGTAGGCCTCTCCCACATCCTCCATGAGCTGAGAATGGACATGCTCCTCTTTATCGCTGGCATTCTGCCGGGCCTGAATGATGTGTCTCTCCAACATCTCAGCGTCTTGAATCCGTCTGTCATACTCCAAATGAACCTGTTTGTAAAGCAATGCGAATGTGGAAACTTATTAATATTAGTTAGGTTTTATTCTTGTTGGTAGAACACCTTTAGGTGGTCATTAAAAAGTCACCTGCTGAAGTGCCTCCACGTATTTGGAGTGATGATCCTCTCCTTTCCTGTTTGATTTAGTGAGACTGGCAACAGTGTCTTTTCCAATCACCTCCGTTGTGTACAGGTCTTTGAATATACTCGCCAGGACATGAGAAATGTCCTGTGAGGTAGAACAATATATATATATATATCATTAATAAGACACTCATACAAAGAGACAAATATGAAAAGATAGGATTTTAGGTCAATTGGCTATTGGCTACTGTCTAAGAAATTTGTGAATGTATGGCAAGATAAGTCACTGGTCACTGGTTTTAACCTGTTCAAAAATAGCACCATGAGGAACTAATGGTACTCAATGTGTTGTGGTTAAGGGCATTATTTTACTGTAACATTATGTAGTCATATGAAGCATTGTGAAAAACCATATAGTACATACAAAGATTTAGCTGAGTAGTTATAGAAGAAAATAAAATCGTAATTTTAATGTAATTAAAATTGGACCTAACATACAACTAAGAGACATGCCACACTGGAATTCCCTTCACTATCTATCTATCTATCTATCTATTTAAAAATGTCACTTCATATTATTTTCAATGTAAGTGTCCACTAAATTTCATCTTAAAACTGTGGTTTAATAGGTGCATAAAGAAAATTGACATGTATATCATAAAGATTCCTGTAATGACAAATAAAATAATAACTGAGGAAACAAGATTTGTTTAGTATTTGAGGTCACTGCGAGGAGGGCGTGGCTTAGACAATGCTGGGAGTATGAATGCAATTAAAACATTTATTAATTCGGTGAATCCCAGCATTGTAGAAGCTATGTCCACCATTCAGTAAACACACATACAGAAAAAATCTTGTGTCATCACAGAAATCTTTATGATATACATATAAATTTTAATAGCTAGATAGATAGATAGATAGATAGATAGATAGATAGATAGATAGATAGATTGATTGATTGATTAGTTGTATGTATAGTCCAATTTATTTTATTACAGTGCATGCAAACTTCTTAGCTAAGTGTGTGTTTGTACGTATGCTGGTTTACAATGCTTCACATGGCTACTACGATAATGTTAGAAGAAAATGACACCCCTAGCCCTAAACCTCTGAGTAAGATTAGGTCCTCATGGTGTCATTTTTGAGCAGGTGACAACTTGTAGTCATAACAGGTCGTCCATCCTGTCTAATCTGCATGTCTTTGGAGCATGGAAGAGAATACACCAACCACAGGGAGAACTTGCAAACTGCATGCACACAGCCCCTGAGGTGGGAATCGAACCCTCAACCCCGGAGGTGTATGGATACAGTACTAACAAGAGAAGAAATACTATAGATACTAATTAAGATGTCAAGGATGACTAATTCATATACATCTTAGTTTATACCTGCACTGTCTTTACAAGAAATATCAAATTAAACACTTACCTGAGTTTTCTCTGACGCTGGTGTGGGTCGGTTCATGGAGGGCTCGATGCCATTTTCATATTTTTGACCTGCTTCCTTCTGCATTATTATTATTATTATTATTAGTATTATTATTATTAGTTAACAGCAATCAAAGAAAAATAGCATGATCCGTTTGCTAATTTGATTTAATCAGCATGACTGCAACGTGCGCAATTTTTACGTTTCATTTGTCGCGTTGTAGCGATGTTGTGTGTTGGCATGGCAACAAACCGGAAGTATTAGCCTGTACTGTACAGTAGCGCGAGAGTATTACTGGCTTGGAAATATCAGTAAAATGTACATACAAAACTATTAAAATGTTAAACGCTTGTTAACATTTAAACTTGTGGTGTGGGAAAAAGTACATAGATAAATATGTGAGGGAAAAAAACCCACAACGAATGTTAAGGATATTGTAAGAGAACCGCGCGCTAAATCTCCTTTAAAGTTTATTTGCTTTAATCTCGCCGCCGCGCTGTTACCATAGTAACGCTGAGCCTTAAAGGGCGCGTGATGTCTGTTTATGCAACCTAATGTTGCAATGTGTAACCTAATTTTAGAGCAAAAACTAAGCAATAACTCAAATCAAACCAAACGGATTCAAGATTAAATTACGTCACAGAGGTTAGATGTGTATTAAATCCCTTTATAAATAGACTACACAGGGCATAAAGTAATAGTTTATCCTTTATAGTCGTTTGTTTAAGCAAAAACGACTCTTTATCAACCATAGTGTATACTGTAAAGGATAAACTATTACTTTTACTATTACTATTACTTTTTGAGAGATTTATGGTGGAATGCACTCATTTTTGTATTCAATAAAATATATTATATTATACAAATAATATATATGCACCATTTTTACAACAACAGGCAGCTTGGGAATTGCATGTCTTTGGGCTGTGGGCGGAAACCAAAGTACCCAGAGGAAACGTGCCAAGCACAGTGACACCATGCAAACTCCATCCACACCGACTCCAATGTTGGACTTGAACCAGCACCATGGAAGCGCAAAGTGACAGTGCTAACCACTAATCCACTGTTCTGCTCATTTACTTGCAGTTAAGCCTTTTATACTGTTCAGGGTAGAGGTATAACCAGTGCGTATCCCCCCCAGACAAACAGTGCGAGTCCGGACTACATCCTGAATTATGCACCTTGAAAAGCACAGACTCAGGGAGAGCATATGGCACCCAGCTCAGGAGCAAACCTCCAACACTGCCATGTCTGTCACTGAAATGTAATAAATGCTTAATGTAATATATATATATGTTTGTTTGTTTTTTGTAAAAGACATGTTCAGCAAGCAGTACTGGAGCATAAGTCAAGGATAAGCACAACTGTTTTTGTATAAGCACTTTCTCATGTGTTACCAACAACAGCACATGTGAGGTCAATGCTACTGTAGCTTGCAGGAGACGTTTGACTGGATAAACTAGACTAGGAATGTGTTGAACAAGTTACTTTAAATAGCCTCAGCATTCGGAAAGAAAAATCAGTTAGGATGATATTTAAGTTCCATTTGTACAGTACTATACTTTCAAACAAGCATTTTTTCCCTTCATTTTTAGATTGTACTTAAAGAAACAACTCAAGCTCTTGGCCAGTGGATGCACTGTAAAGGAGCTTGTCCTGCTTATACTACTCTTGGCCTATGAAAATTTTATTATTTTGCAATCTAGCAGCAGAATTGCATTTACTGTTTTTAATTGCTTCGTATGTGAGTCACTTTGAATAAAAGGGCCTGTAAATTATTAAACATTTATGTTAATGTAACTTGGCATGTTTTGTGTCTTACCCCCATTCACCATACAAATATGAAGTCACATGGTAGCATAACCTGACACGAGAATTTTTACAGCCTGCACTAACCCAACCTTGATTTGATTGGTTTTCTTGTTTAATACGTTCTTTCTACTGGGTGACTTCAGCTTCACGATTTGAGGTTAAGAGATAAATACAGAGAAATATAAACAATCATATTGGTTAACTTCCATATTCATACAGTATCACTTCCTCTGGGCCTATGAGCTGGAGTATTTTTATGTACAGTACTGTTTATTGAAAAACATGGATGTATTTCAGTTGTGGTACCATCAGGGCTGTTGCTGAACTGCATGTGGTTTAGATTAAGATTTCGCTTTTATCTTCACAAAACTGCGAAATTATTCAGAATTTCATTTCCATAAAGAAGACTGCACTTTCAACACTTAACGCACCCTTTGGTCAATGACCATGACCAGGCGGAATATCCGGTATTCCCCGATGAATGTAGTGCGACAAAGATTCCCATTCAGAGGCAGCACATCAACACGTGATTGTATAGATAATGTCATTATTTATAATTGCAGGGTGTGGAAAGAAAAAGGGTTGACAAAATAATACAGGCTAACATAGATTTTAATAGCACAGCATTGCTATAAGATTTTTTTTTATGATTCTTATGCCAACTACTGTCATAAGAGGCATAAAACACTCCAGGATATGCAATTATGGAAAACTAAACAGTTACCATCACCCTACATGGATAAGCAACATAAAACTTCATTATTTTTGCATAATACCACACCACAGCCCCAAGTCTTTACTGTACTGAACATCATTATGTGGTATTGTTTTCAATAAACACCCACAAGTGATCATAATAAGGAATATGAAATATGAAATATGCTATAAGAAGGAAATTATCTAGTCCTGTTAAACTCCAGGAACCTGTCGGCAATATCTTTGGGATTAAACATGGAGTACAGTGGATTAGGGAAATATGTCAGGAAGAGTGTACAGACCGGAAAGAAATGTCAACTCACTCCAATTTCCAAATGTATAAGGTGTGGTTTCAGTGCAGTGATGACTTGCGTAATCTGTTTTACCATACAGTACAGCTCCAGGGTTCGACTCAGGATTCGATCCAGAGTCGGTGTTACTGTTTATAAAGAGGCTCACATGGTTTCTTTGTGTCTGTGTGGGATTTCTCTAGATTCTCCGGTTTCTTTCCACCTCTTAAAAACATGCAGCTGTAATTATAGTTATGTTTTAACTCTATTACCATTTGCTTGTTACATGATTCTCTTCAGCATTTTTTGACAAATTATGAGTATTGCTGTATTAGTTCACGCTTTAAAGGCGGCACGGTGGAGTAGTGCTTAGCACTGTCGCCTTGCACCTCCAGGGTCCGGGTTCGATTCCCGTCTCTGTGTGCATGGAGTTTGCATGTTCTCCCCGTGCTTGGTGGGTTTCCTCCGGGTACTCCAGTTTCCTCCCACAGTTAGGCTAATTGGTGTTCCCAAATTGTCCGGAGTAAGTGTATGTGTGTGTGTGCCCTGTGATGGATTGGCAGCCTGTCCTGGGTGTACTCCGCTTCATGCCCTAAGCCTCCTGGGATAGGCTCTAGGCCCCCTGCGACCCTGAATATAGGATAAAGCGGTATAGTAGTTGAAAGAGTGAGTGACGTCTCGCTTTACACTGTTGTGTCTGGAATGAGGGGGGAGCAGCTACCAGAAACACAAGAAACATCTGTTTCATAACATTGTTATCTTAAACAACGCCTTGCATCCATCCATCTAGCAACCTCTGTAGTCCAACTAGGGACTGGGGAGACCAGTGGAGACCATTGTATGCATTTATTCCCATTTGTGTGACTGTGGTCAAACTTGTATGGGAATCATAAATCGGAAGAAGTGGAAATACAGTATAAAGTAAATTTCTCAGGACTGTCCACCACCTCCATGTTTTATTCTCTTCAAATGTTGTCTACATACAGTAGTACCAGTTTGACTTTAAAACTATTTTAATGACTCTTCTATTAATTACACTGTTGGTTGCTAGTTGTCGGTTGCCAACTCCCCAGTCATGATTAATCATGACGTAATCTATGTGTAAGCAAACTAGTTAACTGGTGAAATAGAGAAACAATTTATAATCTGCTGATAATACATGGTGTTTGTGGAACAGTTGTATAAAAGCAATATTACACTTGAGGTCGTGCTGTTATGCTGTACTGTATATCAGCACTCCCTATTGTGTGTGTGTGTGTGTGTGTGTGTGTGTGTGTTTGTGTGTGTTTGAGTGTGTGCATGGATTTAATATTGTGTTTGTCAAACGCTCTTTGTGCCTTTACATGCCATGTGGTTTTTTTCTCAGTGCACGTCGTCTCGTATTAATGTTTATGAGGCACTTCACTCTTGCGCCACTGCATGTAATCTGTAAAGCAAAGGTGTTTTTTTTTTTTAAATAGTTACACTCTTCCTGTAGAAAAAGTGAACCAATCGTGGTCACCCAGATAAGAATTCTTCAAAAATAATCGATAGTTTTTAATTTTAGCATTTCGGATCTGAACTGATGTCGTAACAGCAACCAGGGGACTTTTTTTTTTCTCTCAAAAATAAAAATGGAAATGAAGACTTGAAAAACTGGTGTGCTGGGTGTGGATTAGCACTCATTCTGACTTGTGTTGTGACTTGGTTGCCCAGGCTTTGCATTTATTCATTCTCGTGAGTTTCTGATAGCAGGCTGTGTATAAAGGGAATTGCTGGAACAAGCAATGGAGCTTAATGGAACTCTCGGCAAACACGGTAAGTGTGAAAGTGTCTCAGAGGAACTCAGGTGTGAGAAGCTCTCGTTTATGTGGAAGGAATAGTGAACGGACGAGATTTAAATATGTACAGTATCGACTTTGTTTTACTGAACGTGAGTGTGAGTGACTGATTCTGATGGTCTAATCGAATCTATTTCAGTAGTTTGCAGCACTTACAGAATCAATACATCGTGTTTATTTGGTTTACTGTACAATTGCTCATAATTGTGTGGGTGAATTATGTGCTGCCTTAATTGCATGAATTTGTTTCTTAGTTTTAAAAGCATATAGGTAATGGATTGTGCATTTATTATAAGATTTATGAATCTTACATAACTGATAATTAGACTGTAACTTAATGCATGACTGTCATAAAATAAAACCAGATTTTACATTATAAATGTTGGACACTTGGGGTTGTAATGTCAAGGGTGCTAAAACTTTTTAGAAAAAGAACCTCAACATATATAATTGTAACATGAGAATAACAAATTAACAATGTTTAATCCCTCTTATACCATAGCAATTTGCCAAACGTTTTTATTATTATTATTATTCATTACAGACCAACCAATTTTTTTTATCTCTTTATAATGAAGTTTAATATTCTGGAACATCCAAGAAACAGAAAGTTCATTTTATAATGATGTTCTTTATAGCTAAGGATTGGTACCTTTACTAACTACAGCAGAATGCCATATGCACAGTGTCTCGCACCTCCAGGGTGAAGGGTTCGATTCCCACCTCAGCTCTTTGGGCATGGAGTTTGCATGTTCTGTCTGTGTGTGGTGGGTTTCCTCCCGGTGCTCTGGTTTCCTCACACAGTCTAAAGACATACAGATTAGTCTAACTGACATTTCAAAATTGCCCATAGTGTGAGTGAGTGAGCGGGTTCGTGTGCCCTGCAATGGATTGGTTCAACCCCATTCAGGGTGTACCCTGCCTTATGCCTTGACATCCCCTGGAATAGGCTCCAGGGCCCCCCCCCCCCCATGAACCTGTACAGGATAAGGAATATAGAGAATGTGTTAGTAATAATAAGACAGTAATGCTCTTTAATAATAGGGCATAGACAGTGCACCCATGATGACAATGACTTTTAATAAAAAAGCTCTTGGGGCTGATTTAGACAAACCTAAAGGAACTGTACTTTAAAACATTTTTCGTTCTGTCTTTCTTTTTCTTTTTTTTTTTTTTTAAAGCTTTCATGGATTATGCTTACACCTGTATCAGACCGGATGGTTTTACTACAGAATAGGTTACACTAGATTAGATTAAAGAACTTTATTACAGTGTACTGCTCTGTAACATGGCATTGACCTTTCACAAGTGGAATTTGGTAAATCTTTCCTATAATTATTGTGGACTAATGGTGCATGTTAAAAATTAACCATCTAAAAGCATCCAAACCATCTGGTCACCAGCTAGAACTTGTTTAGAGCTTCATGAAACATAACAAGATCGATAGATTTTTAAAATTCATTCCTCTGGTCGCGGGGAGCCTGAAGCTTATCCCAGGAGACTTTGTGCACAAGGCAGGGTGCCAAACCATCGAAGGGCACACACAAACACACACACACACACTACAAGCATTTTGGGAACGCCAATTAGCCTAATCTGCATATCTTTGGACTGTGGGAGAAAACCAGATCACCTGGAGGAAACCCACCAAGCACAGGGAGAACCTTCAAACTCCATGCACACAGACCAGAGACGAAAATTGCACCCTCGACCCTGGAAGTGCGAGGCCACAATGCTAACCACTACAGCACCATCTATAAATGTTATATTGAATATTTAACAATAAGGAAGCATAGGCGTATTTGATACTTTATGCAACACAGGACAGGTATAAACATATGAATTACATCTTTTAAATAAATGACATTTACTGTACAGTACGTCTTCTTTTGTAGTAGTAATTAAAAAAGAACTCTCTTAACATGGTGGCTTGGTAGTTAGCACCTCGGGTCTGTGTGCATGGAGTTTGCATGTCCTTGCTTGGTGGGTTTCTTTGGGGTACTCAGGTTTCCTTCTAAGTCCTAAAACATGCAGATTAGGCTAACTGGTGTGAATGAGTGTGTGAGTGTGTGTACAAGTGTCCTGAGATGGATTGGCATCCTGTTTAGGATGTAACTCACCTCATGCCTTCAGTCTCCTGGGATAGGCTCCAGGCCCCCTGTGACCCTGAATACAGATGATGAGTGTGAGTAAGTAAGAAGAGAATTAAATTAAGATATTGCAATTCGGTCATTGCACCGACAGATGGCGACATAATACATTTGGCCAATGATCAGGTTCCACATATTCAAAAATCAAGTAGTGAAGTTCAGATGAATGGAAAAAATAACAAATAGCAACATCAACATATCAAAGTGTTGATTTTTTTTTCTCACTTTATTACAACTGTGTAAAGAAATCTGACGCAGGGTTCACGTGTTAGTATTTGCGCCTGGTGTGTCTGTGTGTGTGTATGAGAGAGAGAGAGAGAGCGAGTGAGAGTGGGTGTGTGTGATTTTTTTTATTTTTTTGAACACGCCCTGCATTTAGTAACGGGAGATACTAACGTCATGGGTTTCCAGTGTCATCTTAGTTTGCCGAAAAAACCTGTCTAACTTTATTCTCGAGTCTGAAAAGTGAGTTTGGGAAACGCTGCATCATGTCTGGAGAAAATGGTCTTGAAAATAGCACGCAGGAGTCACGTGGCCGGGGCAAGAAAAATGGAAAACTCATAGGTGGGTAACGTTAAAGGTATCACATTTCTGTTCAGAGAGTTTGGGACATGGTGTGGTTCGTTATCCTGTGCGCGCGCATGTGTGTTTTTAGTTTTAATTAGACAGTTAACCTACGACTTTTAAACATTAACCGCGACCGTTTTTTCCCTCCCTATGTACTCTTAAATGCGGTGTAAATGTAAATAGAGTCGTTATACTGGTTATCCTGTTTCCATGACAATAGAAGCGTCTTGAGCTGAAAACTGATTTGAAATGTCGCAAATACTTACTCGATTTCCGTTTTTTCCCTGAAATAAATTTGCATATCGATCGAGCTCCTCCAATCACAACCCATTAATATAACAAATCGGTTACATACTGTAGATTAAGTCTCTGTTCAACTCGTTAATTTGCATATAAGTCGACCTCCTCCAATCACAGCTTAAGTCTCTGGTCAACTACCAATCACGACTCACTATGACTCTGCTTCACATATTAATGAGCTGGTATGATGAGTCTCCATTTACATCTGGGTATTTGGCAGGTATTGTTGCTCAGGATGCTTTGAAGTTGTAGCATTCTGTCATAAAAGTCTGTCACACGCAATATCCATCCATCTTTGAACCTCTGAAGGACCTCGAGGGACCGTGGAGGCCAATGGTGAACATTTATTCACATTTGTACAACTATTGTTGGACCTCCTACCTGAGACAATTTAGACATACACTGTATGTTAAATACACTTCTCTGCTTAATATGCAAATTAATTTTGTTAAACTTGTTTTTTTCCCCTAAGATTTAATATATAGAGCATTTTTTAAATATACATATAATAAAATATATTATGCACATACATTATTTATATATGAAATCTTTATTTAACCTTAATTTTTTCTACATTCATTTGCATATCAATTGAGCCTCCAATCACAACCTAAGTCTCTGTTCAACTTCTGCCCCCTTTCCAGTCACAACTCAATAAGACTTGATTTGCTTTACATATCAATTATCTGGTATGATGAGTTTAGAGAGGTGGATGAAAACACAAGATCAGGAGTAAGACACAAAACAGAGTTGTTGTTAGTTGCCACTGTAGACCACCCGATCCGCACAACACTTGGCACAGGTTTTAATGCCAGATACCCTTCCTGATGCAATCCTTGGGGGGTGGGGGGGTGCGCAGTTGTGTGGAGTTAATGTAAGAACGGTAGAGGTTAAATATTTAGCATGGGGCAGTGGTGGCTCAGTCGGTTAAGGCTCTAGGACGTTGATCATAGGATTTTGGGATCCGAGTTTGAGCCCAACCCTCGGTGGGTACAGTATGCCAGTCCCATGGTTAGAAAATAGGAAGGGCATTTGGCGTAAAACCTGTGCCAAGCTGTATTCAGATCGAATGGTCCGCTGTGGCGACCCCTTGACGCGAGCAGCCGAGTTACAAGGAAGTTTAATATAAAGTTAATATAAAGTTTAGGGATTTTTTTTTTTAGAAGAAAGAGAGAAGAGAAAGAAGAGAGAGCAGAGAGAGCAGGTAGGGTGGAACTGATGGAGAAGAGTAGCAGTATGGTTGTATGGTTTGGAGAAGTTCCCACTGACAAAATGATGTGCCTGGATTATGATTGAGTATATCAGAGGGACAGTGCCGTGGGACAGTTTGGGGGATAGAGACGGAGCAGTCAAACAGGAGGAGAAGAGGAAGGTACAAGAGGAGGATTATGGATGTGGTGAGGAAGGACATGCAGGAAGTGGGAGTAACAGAGGAGGACATGGTAGATGGACATCTTAATTTCCATAGCCGATAGCAGAAGAAGAAGATTAATTAGCTGTTTATCATCATGGTTTTTTAAAATTAATTTGCACATCATTTAAGCTCCTCCAATCACAGCATACTTTAAGTTTGCTGCATATATTAACTAGCTAATGGGTGGTATGACGCTGGATTTACTACGTGCACTATTTTGCAAGTATTTCTATCGGTTGTTGCACCTCGCTGGGGTGCAAAAAAATTGAGCTTAAAAAGGGCTTAATAAATTTATTATCATTATTATCGAGGATGATAAAATATTAATATGACACAATCAATTTAAATTTAATTTCATCAATAAATCCTTACTTTTATATAGACCAGTAATCTGTAAAGACTGCAAAATAATAATTTCTCCATACAATTTATACATTAATAAAATAATTTATTTACTAGTTATACACATTTTAATAGTATAGGTTTTATAAGTTTTTTCAATAAATATTCAAAATTTAGTGCAAGGTGGCTTAAGCTAGCCTAGCTTTAATTTAGCTAAAATTCGAACATGGCTAACTTTAATTTGCATTAGATTATGTCATTGGAGTATTTTGTTTAAAAAATATGCAAGTGCTTCCCGGGGTCTGAGGTCAAAAGTTTGGACACACATTCAAATTCCATGTTCTTTCCTGATTTTTTTGTTTGTTTGTTTCTTCATTGTAAAACAATTTGTCTGCTACTTGTTTTCTGTGAAAGGTCTTCATGAGAGCCAGTTTCAACATGAAGCTTGATGGGTTTCACAAATGCACTCGACAATAATGTTTTTGCATGAACTAGTTTAGAACAGCTGATTTTCATGTCCTAAAAAAACAAATCACTGTCAATGTTGTTGTTGTATAATTAACTAATTCCGTACGTTATTTCATAGTTTTAAAAAATAAAACATTGCTCTATAATATAGAAAATAAATAGGACCACAAAAACATTGAATTAGGTCCGTCCAGACTTTAAACTGGTACCATAGGTTTCTCCTCAAGGTTTGATTCCGAGCCAGTACTGAAACCTCAGCCAGTGGATGCATGTCGGTCCCAAACCCGGATAAAATGGGGAGGGTTGCTTCAGGAAGGGCTTCTGGTGTAAAACCTTTGCCAAGTTGTGCATGGATCGGATGATTTGCTGTGGTGACCCTTTGACAGGAGCAGCTGAAAGACAAACGTCAGTATTATTGTGGTGTAGAATATGAACCCAACCGTCTGTATAACACTGACCCTGTGTGGCATAAACCCTAAGTCCTTTCAGATGACGTGGAGTTGCTGGCATGTTTATGAATGCTTACATTTCTCTAGTCATGAATGAATGGATTGTTTCAAGTTGTTTTATTTTAAATTAGTTGAATAGCACTTGAATTCCTTCCACGTGTACTGATATAATCAGAGGCTTGTGTTTGGGAGAGTTGATAACATCAGGCATTTGAGGGTCATCATGAAAAACAATATGCATCAAACAGGAAGTGTTTCTCCCAGCTATCTGCTGCTTCAAAACAGTTGTGTTCTCAGACTTTTTCCTGCAGTGATTGAAGTGTGCATGACACATTACTTTGATGATTCAAGTTCGGAAATCTTCACACATACCAGGTCAATGGAGCAAGTTTTAATGGAAACATGTTTTTCAGTGGCAAAGAACAGTGAAAAAATTGTGGAGAGAAGGCTGCGTCCCAGAGATCAGTGAACCATAATGAGTCATCTCCTGTCGATCCGTAGCCTTTACTTGCATAAAAGCTTCCTTGTCCACATTCCAGAGCTTATGAAAAACAGAAAATGGGACTACTCAGACCTCTCCAGTTTGAAATAACCTCCTTGTGCTGTATGCTGGGAGCAGCAGGACCACTACTATAGCAGCATGGCACCTTCGAGTCGGCTCTGTCGATTTCTCTCAAAGACACTACAGCATACAGAAAAGTTTTCCCATCATGATGATGAGTAATAATAGGAGTGTGCTGTAAGCACCAACTGTAACAGGCAGGTGCTCAGAGAGCTCCATATGGTGTGCATGATGGCTGATGGCAAGAAAAACATATATCATAGCATAAACCTCATATGTGAAGAGTTTAGAACACACACCTGTAGGATTAGTACAGTGACCGAGTACTGCAAAACAAAATAACACAACTGAAAACAAAATAACAAATTTGAAAACAAAATAACAAATTTAAAAACACAATAACAAATTAGAACACAAAAAAACTAAATGAAAACAAAATAACAAATCCCAAAAGCAAAATAACAAAACAGAAAACTGAATAACAAATCCCGAAAATTAAATAACAAATCCCCAAAACAAAATAACAAAATAGAAAACAAAATATCAAATTCAAAAAACAAAATAACAAAACCGAAAAGAAAACAAATTAAAAAACAAAATAACAAATAAAAAAAATAATAACAAATTAGAAAACAAAAAAACAAAAGGAAAACAAAATAACAAATCCCAAAAACAAAATATCAAAACCGAAAACTGAATAACAAATCCCGAAAATTAAATAACAAATCCCCAAAACAAAATAACAAAACTGAAAACAAAATAACAAAACCGAAAAGAAAAAAAAGTTAAAAAAGAAAATAAATTTGAAAACTAAATAACAAATTTTAAAAAATAAATAACCAATTTTAAAACCCAAATATTTTTTTTGTGTTGTACTTTTTAGCCACCGTAGTGTAAAGAGCAACTACAGCATGCAACATGTTTGTTATGCAAACATAAACAACTTTAAAGTTTTTTAAAAAATCAATTTTGAAGTCAGCGAGATGATACATGAATTGGCACATATGTGGAACCGTGATATGTAACTGAATTGATATTTTTTCCCCCTTTCCCCTCTTTAACAGCTATTTAGAGGAATTCTCAACACATCTAAAGGTTAGGGGAGTAAAATGCTAGTAATTGAAACATAAGATATTAAAAGAATAAAAGGAGGTGCATTTTGATTAAAATACTCATGTCTGTTGAATATATAAGAGTAAATCACTCTGTGTCATATACGTTTACGGCATTTGGCAGACGCCCTTATCTAGAGTTATTTACTTTTTTGCTAATCCTATTCTACAGTCATTTATTTTATAGCAGTTGAGGGGTGAGTGCCTTGCCCTGAGACCTTACGACCAACAGTCCAACACCTTAACCACTGAGTCATAAATACGACTTAATAATAACCATGTTCCCATTTCTCATCATTTCTCATTTTTCATCCCTTAAAAAGTGTCCTGAAATGTCCTTCTGAAGTCGCTGAGGTTTTCAGAGCATTACTTAATCCTTATCCCGCTGCTCATAAACAGCCTCAGTGGCTGGAGTGTGTTGAGTTAAAATGCCTGCAGTGTTGTGGCTGTCGACACCCCTGAGCTTGAGGATTGGCACAAGCCTGGAATGTGTGTTACTACACACTCTATCCAAATCCTTCACTTTCAGCTGGAACAACTCGATCACTGTTGGGCTTATCCCAAAGTCAGGAATGAAACAGGATCAGTGCACAAAAATGATAGCAAGTAAATATATCTTGAATATACAGTAGTTACATTTATCTACACTTTCTTAACATACGATTACCATAATTAAAATATAAGATTATTTTCAAAATTAGTATTTTTTTTAAATTAAAATGTTTTTGCTTACAATTTTAGGAACATTTGACTAGACATAAGTTTAATAATCTAATATTTGGTTTGTTGTTAACTTATTATAAAAAGGTATGAATAGGTTTGTCTAGATTCTAGAATATTCCGCTTGCTACGATGTCGTGCAGCGTTCACTCGGCATGTTGGGTGACGTACTGTAATATAATAGTACTGCATCAGGAAAACTTGGTTTTAAGCAACACAAAATGCTTAATGGAGATCTCTGATCAATGTAAGATCCAAGCTGGCAGATTTTGACCGTCACACCCTGCCTCCAAATATAGTGACTCATCAAAAAAAAGAAAAAAAAAACAAACAACTTACACATAACAGCAGATTACACTTGCATGCCAGTAGAGACAGAAAAAAGTTTTCCCATGGATTATTACAGGTTGGATCATGCTGCTAATAAATAGAAATTCCAGTGAAAGCTTAAATCGTACTGTATTTTAAGACTGGTTTGATATGCGTGTGTGTATATGTGTTTGCGTAACTCAGGTCTGGAAGGTGATGCACTCCTGAATTTCCTGATCAATGGAGGGGAGCTGACCAAGGTCAAATCCAATAAATGGAAGAAGAAGCGCGCCTTCAGGCTGGAGGAGGACGGCCGAACCCTTCGACAAGAGCCACACAAGGGCTTCAAGCGACACCGCACCTGTAAGCGCAACACATTGTTTTATTGATTTGTTTTTAAACAGGAAATGGAATAGAATACACAGAATCGGTGCGGTGTTAACACGGCATATAGACGAAAGCTTCTGGCTTTCACACTCCACCAAAGTCCCCCACTGTCTTATGATGTCATAAAGTATTTGCGATTCTTTTGTTGGTGGGATTTTCCCAGAATTTCTCCCTGATTTAACCAATCAGGGAGGAAAAAGACACATGACACGAGCCTGTTTTTGAACTGCTGCTCATGCAATGTCAGAGGAAAAATCCACCCCTTCTGTTTGTGTGAGCTCACAGACACTAAGGGTTCGCTAGCGAAGCTACAGTATATTCGATGTTCGAGTACAAGTTAGAGTATGTGGAATTTTGCTCATATAAATGCTGAACTATCCAAATAAAAGTAATTATTAATGGACAGAGGAGCAAACCATACATTTAATGCGTTCTTAGTTTTGAGTTGAGTTTTTGTTTCAAAATTGAGCTATCAAGAGATAATAACTTTTAGCCTTCTATTTAATATTTAAAGCAATATCAAACTTGAGGGCGTGCTGAAACAGTTCCATAAACACCATTTTTTTATCAACACATTAACTAAACGACTGCGACTGGCCGAGCTGGCGACCCACACTTAGTGTATTTAACAAGCGTGAAAGTAGTTTTAAATTCTTAGCGTTACTATGTAGGCAAGTTAAGAAGAATAAACCATTGAAGTGGTGGACAGTCTTGAGAAACTTTGTAGTCCTGAGATTTACTTTACATTTGCATTTATTCCACTTTAGAATATCAGCTAACTTCTGGGGTTCTGGGGATGAATCTCAAATAGCGTTAAATGAAAAGCTAGTGCGCTATATTGAGGATATAATCTCTTGTACCCTGTTGAACAGGGGTTAGAGAGGGATTTCGGATTCAGCCTTGTGTTGTTAGCCGTGAAACACAACACGGACAGATCAGAGGCAATTCAGAACGACTTAAAAGCAACTAAGTAGACAACATGTTTAATATAAATAATGCAACGCTACTGCAGACCGTACAAACCTACTTTCACATATGCTGGCCACCTACAGGTAGTGTAATTGGCGGTTATTAGCCCCCACAGTGCTGTTACCATCCATTATCGCCACTCGTAGTGGAAAGCAACGATCATATTTTCAGAGCTTTATAAGATTAAGCATTCATTCCTCTGTAATCCTCAGTGTGTTTTACGGTGTACGCGTCCACCCTCAAGGCCAGAATGGAAACTAAAACAAAGCGTTGATAATCTCTAGAGAAAAGGGAGAGGTACAGGGAGGGTATATAACCGATGCTTGGAAATCGTTTCCCACACAATAGCTGGCGTCTTGTCCACCTAACAGCTTCCTGTCCAGCTCAAAGGACCCAGATCAGGCCTGGCTTATCTCCTGATTTCCAACCCACAGCTGGCTCCAGATGTGTGTGTATATATACGTGTTATTGATATCTACATGGGAAACAAGTGTCCCTATACTGATAGGGAGAGTTGAAAATCCTGAGAACATCCTAGACAACAGCTGGTTAAACGAAGACAAAGAGTTAAGCAGAGTTATAAAGCTGACCACAGGAAAAGAAATGGTGTTCAAGATTTGATTTAAATGATGAAAAAAAAAAAACGGACTATAATATAAGAAGCAAATGTTTTGTCGTCTTCCCAAACCGACAGTGGTGCCAAGTACGTCAGCGTTCAGTTTCTACAGTACTGATTCCTCTTGTGCAACAGCTGGAAGAGAGTCAAAGGCAGTAACCCATTAGACCCATAGAGCAAAGACAGCTGGGTGCAATAGTTTTGTGTACTCTTAGGAGACAACAAAGACAAAAAAAAGGCATCTATACCAAACAGTTACGTAGTGCTTTAGGTTTCACAGATGTTATGTCATTATCATAAGCAATATGAATAATAAAGATGATACACTTTTACCAATGAATGAAACACTTGAAAAAGAAAAATGATCAGTGAATTAGAGGTTTGATTTGCAAAGTCAAGTTACTGTAAGTGTCCTGAAGTTGATTATTTTACAATTATGGCACAATGTGGTTCGTTGTGTTATTATTTTACCACTGCAACATAGAAACAATTGCCTTTTTATTACTGTAAGAATGAGACATTGTACTTAAGTACCGTAGTCTCTTCTGTGGAGGAAAACTTGTCAGCCATGACACAGCACCCCTAGAGAAGATGGTGTTAAGGGCCTTGCTCAAGGGCCCAACAAGTGCAAACTGCTGGAGCTGGGGATCAAACTGCCGATCTTCCGATCAGTAATTTAGTGCCGTAAACCACTCTACAGAGTCTCTGCATGTGAAAGTATTTTTAAATTTACATCAATACTATGTAGCCAAAAGGCGAGGAGAATAAACCATAATAGTCCTGAGAAATGTACAAGATTTACTTTATATTTCTACTTATTACACTTATGCTAGGGTTAAACACCAAATAGCCTTAAATGGAAAGCTAGTGTTACTTTGTACAGTAGGGTGAACTATCCTTTGTTCCACACCATAAACAGTGCCCTTGATCAGGGGATACAGAGGCATTTGGGATTTAGCCTCGTGTTAGAAGCTAGTTAGCTTTGTAGCTCATGTTAGCTGTGAATAAAAGAAAACAGGCAGTTCAAAAGCAAATCCAAACGACTTTCTAATTTCTAAGGAGACAAATTGTTGTTTACTGTACGATGTGTTTTCTTGCTTGAAATGCTTCCGTGACTGGTGTTGGATAGGGTTTTGGTAGGCGGCTGCTCTCACCTCTTTCTAGTACAGCGGACAGTACAGACCTACCTTCACCCGACATTTAGTGTGACATTTAGTGTAATTAACGGTTATTAGGGCACCTAACTAGGACACCAAAACAGTCACATGCTCTCGATCCATTTATCAGTAGGTTTAGTCAGATGTCCACAGTCATCTTCAACTCAGGCGCCAGTCATGACCAAACTTCTTTATTTTTTTAAACTTTTTATCAGTTCAAATGTACTTTTTTTGGGTTGTTGTTGCATTTATTTATTTATTTATTTATTTATTAAAACGATTCTGTCCTCCGTCCCACTCAAATCTGAGAAGTGTATGGAATAATCGTCCTATTCCTCATATCTCATTGCCAAAGCGCCAGATCAGATCACATGTGTCAGCCGTGAGCCACGGCCGTGTGGTACCATATACTGTAAAGGACTGAAGCGCGCACACACCCACAGACTACGCTTTGAAGTACTGACTTTACTTAGGAACCCCGAGGATCATTGCACCGAAACCTGTCCTGTTGCACAAAGGAGGCGGGGCTCTCATGAAAGACGATCGCTCAGACAAATTTCATCCGCTCGCAGCGTTTTGTGTTTAGTCACGAAAGGTTGTTTGTAATAAGAATCAGTTTGAGCGGGGAAAAAAAACTACCTGCACAGGATGTGGTTAGAAAGCATGCCGCTGAGACCAAGCACTCGAGTAATATGCGTGCCAGTCCACAGAAGGAAGAAGAGAGAGAGAGAATCGAATGTGCCACACGTAATCAGATAAAAACAAAGTTATACTGTATATGTGGTATCGATCGTTTGTTCTCTGATGTATGTGGGAACTTGTTGGAAGATTACTGATCTTTCCTGTCACTGCAGTATATTGAGATATTTGTAAAAGACCAGATCCTGACTAGATGTGTCTATTCTTGCAGCAGGTTTGATAAGAATGTGGGAAATGCCGCTTTAACAGGATAAGTATTTTGCATTTCTTGTAGACTCTTGACTCTCGTGTGATTGGATCAGAATATTTCTTTTTTTTTTAATATCATAGCTACAGTATTTGTAGTTTCCCCAGAAATCAGTGTAGGTCTACTCAACGCTAACCCACTGATTCCATTAATTTCAGCATTATTAAGTGATCAATGTTCTGCGTTACAGTGTCATCCAGATGTTGCTGGTGTTCACAGTTACAGTTATGTTGAAAAAAACATGGCAGAAAGGTTGCAAATTTGTTTCATGTAATTCTGTGTACGTGCACCTACAAATACAAATGCTCCGAAAATATTTGATCTGCTGCAGTATTGTTCTACTTCGCAATGTTTTAACTGATTGTAGCTTGAATTAAAGTTACTGTTCCTTTTGGTATATATATATTGCAGCATTGTTGTGTTCATGTTCCCCCAAGTAATAACCTTGCAGTATAGTTCAATTTTGTCTAACTGAGAATGTTAGACAAAAGAAACTTTAGTGTAAGCATGTGCAAGTTAAAATGGCATAAAAAAAATGCTGTAAAAATCTGGCAGTAATCTGGTGTTCCCATTTCTACAAGTAAGAATGTTTGAGTCATGTGGTTGCTACAGTACCATTCCTACAATTAAAAATGTTGCAGTAATGCTGTTACCAGTCCTACTAAAAGTAAAGTAAAAATGTTGCATGTTGTATAATTGCTGCTGTAAAGTTGCAAATTATTGCATTAATGTTTCCATTACATTAGCTTTTATCTGATAATTTTATAGAAACATCAATATTAAAGTGTATCCTGTTCATCTTCCATTCCATTACATAAGGTAAAACCATCGCAGCAAGCCTGTAAATTTGTTGTTCATACGACTACAAGTAAAAATGCTCAGATTGAAAAATGATTGCAGTACAGCTTCCATAACATCAGCTTTCTCAGTCTAACTAAAATCAGTGCTATTATTCCTATAATACCAATGTTGCAGTCACGTTGCAGCGACATTACAATATATTGAATCATTTATTGTTCCGATACTTTTTATACTGTATAAGATTTAAAAATTATTATTCCTAATAGAGTTACCCCTAATACTATTCTAACTACAGGTACTTGGACATTATTTAAGAGACAACGCGTGACAGGCTGACCTGTAATAAAAAAATAACATAGCTGCATATGTGAAGCGGATTATGCGGATTGTTCGCTATGCAAGGCCTTGTAAAGGTGTTACCTATTATGAGAGCTGCTGCTATAGAAAACAAAACCACACCTCCTGATCCTGATGCAGTTATGGTATAAAAGAATTGTAAAACTGGTGACGTGATGATTATTAGTCATTATTATGTGACAATGTATTGTAAATTCGAATCTACGCCCAGCTCTACAGTCCGCTATCTGCATCAGTAGGCTTTGAGATAGTATTTGAGGATTGAGATTAACAATCACTGCTTGCAACATACACTCTCGATATACATTAAGCAGTTAATGCAGCAAACCAGACGACGTGTCTGAGGAACTGAACAAAAATAGAAGAAGTTCTGCTTTTTTTCCCCCTTCGTTATCTAAGAGCAAAGGCCGTCTGAGTCACCGGACTGAACCAGCGGCAATATGCATTATCAACACAGCATAATCTCAGTCCTTGATTTATCACCCCTATAAAGTCTTTTTTTTTCTCTCCATAATCTAAGAATTAAAACAACAAGGTTGTGTAACGAAGATTTCCAAAGCATGGCTTAGAATGCAAACACAGTAAAGGTAGTACTGCATACTGGAGGCATCTTAATCCTTACACTATAGGAGTTGAATATGGGTGTAATGCAGCGGCACAGCAATACCAAATCATCACAAACCTGCAGACTGATTGATAGATATGGAATTAAAAATATCCCCAAATCTGCATCCTGCTGTTTTTTTTTATTTTTATTTATTTATTTTTTTTTTGGATTTATTTATTTATCTATTTAATCATAAAAACAAATGTATAGATTTTTAAATGGTTTTACGAAACTGGGACGGATTTCCCAGAAGCATTAAAGCACGAAGATCATCACCAAATGGTAAAGCAATCATCACAGTGATCACTGCAAAGTATTTAATGCATAAATTATTTATACACACATATTCCATTTCTTTAGCTTTCCTCAGTTTTTTTTTCGCACGATGTACAATATACTGTAACTTTTAAATGAATTCTGTCTAAATGTCAAATCTCAACAAAAAAAAAAAAAAATCAATAAAAGTAAAAGAAAAAGGCTAAATCCGCATGCTTGAAAACAAATAAATAAATAAACAAATAAATACATCTTTACAATTTTCTACATCATTTGACGATATGATCTTTAATATGGAATGCAAAAGACAATCTAAAAATATATTTTATTTCTCAACAAATAAAACTTACTGTTTCATGATGCAAAAATTTTTAAAAAATATATTATTTGTTATGGAAATGTAACACTTTTTTTTCAATGTACATTTATTTATTTGCTGTAGGAAATCAGTTAATATTGTGAATGTAAAATAATTTAAGGAGCTATAAAAGCAATTTACAGTAACGCCATCATGATTTTTGTCCATCATAGAGGGACACTAGATCCCATTAAAATTCCTCCATCCCTTTAAAATCTCCACAGTCTCCATCGATGACATCGAGTCGATCCGTACTGGCCGGCAAACTGAAGGCCTGCAGAAGTGCACAGACGCCACGCTGGAGGACCACTGCTTCTCCATCATCTTCAAAGGCAAACGCAAGAACCTCGACCTGGTAGCCAGCAGCAAAGAGGACGCTAAGAAGTGGGTGGCGGGGCTGCAGAAGGTCATCACCAACATGGAGAACCTCAGTTCACAACAGAAAAGTGAACAGTATCCTTTAATAGAGATCGATTCATAATACTGTACAGAAAATCCTGACAATCAGGAGCCCTGAAAAGGTGTAGGATTATTAATATTATTCCATGAACTGTCACGCAGAATCTGTGAACTTCTGTCTAAAATCGGCCTTACATCAGAGTCAAAGCTGGATCATCAGTTGTATGAAGAAGGCGGACAAAAACGGTGACAACAAGATGACCCTGAAGGAGGTGAAGAGCTTCCTGAAACAGATCAACGTCGATATGGATGACGCGTACGCCGCCGAATTGTTCGCGGTACGAAGCATTTGTTATTTTTAGCCTAACTGCTTATCTAGGCTGTGTTTTTAATATAAACCAGTCTGTTAGCTCTCTAAATAATATCTTATTTGATATGGTTGACAGATTGCTGTGGGTAAATCCTGCGGTAGATGTGTTTATTTATTGAGGCTGGTCTTCGGTCAGCTTGAAAACTGTTTTTCTTTTTTGGATTTTTAAAACAATTGTATGCCAAAGGACTACAATATCAACAACACCCGATCTCACTTCCAAACCCTCAGTACACACACGATATATAAAAGGACTTCTTGCTTATTCACCTAATGCAAAGTAAAGTGTCCTCGTAGTCACTTGTATTCCAAGCCACGGTTTACACGAGAGGCGGTCAAGTCTGACTGCAGTGATCTTCATGCGATCCTTGAAAATCGACAGATAACTTGTCGCCAACGTGCGCCAACAAGAGACGTATCTGTCTGTAGAAACCGTGCCCACAATCACTCGCCAACACCACGTACTGTACACATTACAGGAACGCAGCTGAGAGTCATTGCCACATCCTACATAGAGTTCTGACCTACTTCAAACTATTTCCACATGTTTGGGACATTAAAGGAGTTCCTGGCAGGCCAGCGTGTTTAGATGTGAAGCAGGCAGTCCGATCAGTCAGATGAAATCTTACTATCTTGATGGTATCCAGGCACTAGTGCAACACTGGGATAAGTGCAGTAGTGTAGCAGGGTTTAATAAACAGAAATAAAAGGAGTTTATAACCATAACTAGATCATTATAAGGTTAAAATAAAGATTAGGAGATTCTTTAATATATACATATTACATTGAAAACACCCCAGTGACATCACTGCTGTAAAACTTTCTTTAAGGTCAGGCGATCGTCATTGAAGCCAAAGTCAAGTCTGAGTCGCTGGTTTCTGAAGTCCATGTGTAACATAAGCTCGCTGCACAAATTCCAGGCCTACACATGACCAAACTTGTCACTCTCGCAAGCTGATTGTAAAATAAAGATCACCTCGGCTCAAACCTTTGTTGATGCAACAATCCGTGCAGGTCAAGGGCAGCGACCGAACACAGTGTGTAATTAGAGGAAAGGAAGAACTGGATGAGCTGCCCTCACTGTGTAATGCTCGGTCTCGTTAAACAAAGAACACAACAAGCAATTTCGGGAGTGAGTCAGCTGAGGTGTGGCGTCAGTTTGGGCTCGGCATGTGATTGAAACTTGCAGTATTTTTGTGCAAAGCAACCATGAAACATGTAATCCCTATCTGAAAACTATTTTTATCCTTGTTGTTATAGTGTATGTCATCTGTGTAGAAATCAGTCTAACATCAAAACATTAGTTTAGAGTAGATTAGTACATTTGTAGTGCTTTATGAACATTCCAGTATGAACACATGATGAACCAGCCACGCCCACACACTATTTACACTACACATTACAAATAATGCAGCTCGCCTAGTTTTATCTCTACAGTACATCAAAAAAACATTGCAGCAGTTGTTTTCTGTCATGTCCGATGCATTCTGGGACAGCGTTTCCGGCACTCTGTCTACACTGGAATCTTCCTTCATCTAAACGGCACGTTACTGCGCTAGCTATAACTGCTATACTGTATGTCATCCCGTGACGTCGCAGGAATGATACAGTACAAATACAGCTACGAGCAAGACTCACTAAGCATGTCATAGATATTTACATCTAAACACAGCTTTAACACGTTGCGTTAACATCAGAAATGTACCTGCCCTATCAAACAGGGTACCAGTTCCTTTATTGTCATGTTGTAATCTTTACCGTAATGTTTTTTTTTTATAGAAATGTGACACATCAAAGTCAAACACTCTGGAGGGAGAAGAGATTAAGCAATTCTATGACATGCTAACAGATCGTCCAGAAATCAACGAGATCTACGAGACGTATGCTCAAACCGGTGGTCAGATGAGTGTAGGAGATCTGCAACATTTCCTGCAGAAGGAGCAGTTGGAAAAAGTGTCAAATGAGGAAGTGAAGAAGCTTATAGACAAATACGAGCCAGATCTTACAGGTAACAGCCTAAACACCGCTGCCAGGACATTCTTCTGTATATACAGTATATTATCAGCCATAACGTTATCATTGTGACCAGTTGATTAATCTCAGTTAGAATTGAGTGGGATATAACAGCCAGCAAGAGGACATTTTGTCCTTGAAGTTGACGTGTTGAAAGCAGAAAACGTGGGCAAGCATAAAGCTTTTAGTGACTTTAACAATTGCCACATTGTGACGGCTAGAGTCAGAGCTGCAGCTCTTGTGAGATGTTTCTGGCTTTCAGTGGTTAGGACCTACCAAAAGTGGCCTAAGAAGGAAAACGAGTAAACCGGCAACCGGGTCATGGACTCAGTATTGGACATGGGGAACAAAGGCTGGCTCGTGCAGTCCATTTCAACAGAAGAACCAATGTAGGTCAAAATACTAAAAACGTTAATGCTGGTGCTGTTGGGGAGCTGTCAGGATTCACAGTTCATCACAGTTTGTTGTGAAAGGGCCTGCGTAGCCATCGAATGAGCAGAATGAGCATCAGAACTGGATTATGGACTGATGTAATGGGTGCGGATTTGGATCTTTAGAACTTTAGAAAAAAGTTTGATCCATGGAGGCCTCACCTTACAACCTACAGAACTGCTACAGACGCTTGGTGCTAGATACCACAACGCACCTTCAGAGGTCTAGTGAAGTCCATGCCTCAATGGGTCAGGGCTGTTTTGGTGGCACAAAAGGGGAACCTACTCAATATAAGGTCATAATGTTGGTCAAAATGTTATGGCTGATGGCGGATTGATACATGTGTGTGTGTGTATACATATATGATCTACTTGTATGATTTGCATTGTTTTCACACAAATCCAGCCAAGCAGAATGAACGAATGACCAAAGATGGCTTCCTGATGTACCTGAACGCGACGGAAGCTTTGATCTTCAACCCCGCCCACATTAGCATTTACCAGGATATGACGCAACCAATCAATCATTACTTCATCTCCTCATCTCATAACACCTACCTGATGGAAGACCAGCTCAAAGGGCCAAGCAGCACCGAGGCCTACATCAAGTAAGATCATCTTCTCACTTACTAAGGATTAATAAACGCTTTATCTAATGAATAATAAAAAATAATTATGGGATTGATGTTCAAGTCAATCTGGGACTTATAAGATTTCTTGTTAATGAAGGCATAAAACTGATCGGTATCCACAGAAGACCAAAGGAGACTCTTAGTTGCAGTAAAACATTTGGATGGGGCAATTTTTTATTTATTTATTTTTTTAAGTCTGTATGTCTGTGAATGAGGTGGCTCGGAGACCACTGCAACAGTTCCCGTGGAAATTTGATAAGTAGAAAACATGGTCTTGAAAAATGATAGATAACTTAAATACGAAATGTTTTAATTTTGACGGTATCCAAGCACTAATTAAATGCTGGGATAAGTGCATTAGTGTAGCAGGGGATTATATTGGAAAGTCCCGGTTTAACCAGATTGTCCCTCATATTGTATTTATTTATTCTATAAGGCATTTCTTAACTCCAGACATGTACAGTAAGTGATTCTTAAAGTTATTGTTATCGTAAAGATTCAGGTTTTATATTAATTAAAGAATGTCATATCATATCATATCTAAACCATGATATGACATCATTGTGGTTGTGTTCTGCACATCAGGACAGTGTTTGTCATGTTGATGAATTAGCATTAGGTCATTAACACTGTATGAATTTATAGAAACACAATTGCCAATGAATAAGATCATTCATAATCAGGGAGTACTGGTCATTCACGTTGAGGAACCGTACCAAATACCTTGAATTTATAGGTTATGATCAACAAGTTCAAGAGGTCTATAAGCTCTGCATACTGCTGGGCCACTCCAATCTTTTACTTAACAATTTCAGCTGCTATGGAAACTGAGTCTTAATATACTAATAAACAAAGCATTCCTTCAAGCTATGAATATGCAACAGGGCATCTCCATGCATGTACCAGTTTTATCCAGCTGTATCAGGGAGCCAGTGAAGGCAGAGTCCAGCATTGTATGGCAATAAATGTTGTTCCCACAAATTTTGATTAATACAGAGTGTTTTTTTGATAACTTCACCTACATCACATCATTCTGCGTGAGAATCCAAAAAGTCAAATATCTTAGATGTTGCCAAAATGCAGAGCAAGAAAGAGAAAGCAAGCAAGAAAAAATTTTACTTAGACTTTTATCCAGCTATATCCTGTACGAAGCATGGGAAAGCTAAGAATCTTCTTGAATTCAAAGCCTCAACGAAGTGCTGGTTTCCCTAAAGCGGTCCAGGGGTTGGCAAAGTAATGCAGCCCCAAACGTATCACCAGGAAACAGACCATTTGAAATTTACTATGACTTGGGAAATGCATGACCAAAGCTACGTAACAGATGAAAGCAAAGTTCATTTGTGCCTCGGCTGCATTGAACTTTTGCACATTTGTTCAATACATATACACATAATTTTGGGTGCATTTAAACTCACTGGCATCCATTACTTTGGGGAGATGTCTGTCTCGATCCAAAGTCTACATATTAAAAAAGTCTAGTTGAGCATGTTTTATGTTGAGTTGAATAGTAATGATACTGAAATAATAATAATAATAAAAAAAGATACTTAATTATTGATTCTATTATCCATGAAAGGAATAGCGCGTCTGCCAGTCCATGTGATTGAGTTGTTAATATGAAAACAATAATGATTTAAATAACTAGTGGACGTACGGTGAGCACTGATATAGAAAATGAATAACCACCCAGGCAGATGAATCGCTGAATAATATGCCTGGGTGTTAAGACGTGTCAAATGAGTCACTGTGTTAGAACCATGATAGGTTTTGAAACATGACGTCCATTGCACAAGCCAGGGTTGAGTGCAGGTCAAATTTAATGCTGAAACACAAGCGTGTCTTCAAAATGATGAGTTTTAAAAACATCTCATTGCAAAATCTGTTGCACGTAAGCCAAAGACAAGGACGTGTTTAGGTTTTGTATTCCTACCATACTCCACTTCTTCAGTTGCATATGTTCCTTTTTAACAAGAATTCTTTATTTGACAACAATTTTATTCTGACTAGGAATAAAAAAATAATAAAAAAAACAGAAAAGGCTGAATTTAGCCAGGATTCTCCAAAATATTAAAAAAGGTAGAAAACGTTTCTCTACATACAAAGACAAGATGTGGAGAAGAGTGACAAATGATGATGTCGAGGAGATGATGGCTCATTGTTTTTAGAAAAAGAAATGAAAGATGTTTTCAATTTAATTGATACTACAAACCGCAGTTACCCCGACCCGGGACGTGTTTGCTGAAAATGAATAACCGAAAGAAATGAATTAAGGAATGTTGATTAACATTCAACATGTCACTGCATTGTTCTTTTCTTTTACTTTTTTGTCATGTTTAGTTATTTAGGTGCATCTCCAATGTGCAAAAAAAGTAATAATAATAATAATAATAAATGAAGAAAAAGCTTTTTTCTATTCTTTTTCCCTGTTTGTATTAACCAGGGTTTAAACAAGACAATTCGATTATTTTTTTTATACCAATGTGACTTCATATAAGATGTCCCTCCTCTGTCCCTGGCCTGTTGCCAAGTTCTGCTGTTCTCTGGAGGGGCGTGGCTCAGCAGTAGCTCATTTACATAAAACACTGAAACAGTGCTTTCAGCGAAGGAGTAAAATAAAGGCAGTTTGAGGTGTAAACAATGCATTTGCCGAAACTTTGAGGCCTATGTTAACTAGTTAAAATAATAGTAAAATACAGGCCCTTTAAGCTGTCACCAGGACGTTCACATGACCAAAGAATTTATAATTCCCTTCACCTAAATTTCTAAAATTTTGTTTTGATCTAAAGCCCAATTTGTGCCACTAGGCATCATGTCCGTCCTGGAAAACAATCTTTTTTTTTTTTTTAGCTCATCACACCAGCTCCAGTTCTGTACTGATCCCTTAATGAGATGGATCTGGTTTGTTTGTAGCAAGGAAAAGCTGAAAATGTATCCGACAAGCTAGTTGTAGAACTTATAGGTGTAGTAGTGATCCTGTTTTCCCGTGGACGTTTTTTAGAGCGCTGTTAAAGAGCTGCCGCTGCGTGGAGCTGGACTGCTGGGACGGACCAGACGGAAAGCCGATCATCTATCACGGACACACCCTGACATCCAAGGTGCTCTTTGAGGACGTCATCAAGGCCATTAAGAATTACGCTTTTAAAGTAAGTGAAGACACGCACACTGTTTATCTACCAGCCTACTTTATAGAGCAGGTCTGATTCTCAGATCCGGTCTGTAGTCGAACAGAATGCAACTGGAAAACAAGCACATTATGGTGCTGTGGCATCATGAGGCTGGGTGAGTGGATTGACAAAAAAAACAAACTCATGGCATTACAGAATAAACTTGTTAAATATGGAGAATTAGAATGATTGGCCATGAAAATTATGAGGTTCTAAAAGAAAAAAAATTATGTTCTGTTATATAATAATGTAATATTTTCATCTGTTGTTTTATTATGGCCAACACATAACTACTAATAAAACTTCTTAGCCAAATGTTTTTAAACACAAGTTAAACTCGGTATCTGAATGAGCTTGAGTTCTTTGCACTATTGCTGAACTTAACTTTCGAATCCTCTTTGAAAGTCTGCAGTCTCCCACTGTGCATGGAGATGACACCGGCTTGTGATTAATGTGTAAGGATGGATGAAGACGTTTAAATAGGGGGAAACTAACATTTAAAGGCAAACCACGCAGTGAGAGACTTATCAACTGCAACAAAGGAGATTTTCACAGATGATTGTACAGTTGTACAAACAATTGTGCGAATGCATTGCTTTTGATGGAGGCTGCACACCGAATTCACTAGGAATTTGGAAATATAAGTAAAAAAAGGAAATTTAAGTAAATGAAAAACAGAATAATTAAAAGTAAGTACACATTTTTTTTAATTATTATTTACTCCGACTGAAAAAAGTTTGTAGAAATAGTTAAAAGGTTAAGTTGTATTTCTTTTGTCGTCAGCCAAATACACCGGTAATCGGACAATGAATCACAGATTTAAAAAGTTGATCGGATAAAGATGAAGTTTTGTCTTAAATATCTATTTATGAATCTATTTATGAATATCTATTGCTGTTTGTTTACATTGAGCAAGTAGCTTATTAGTAGCTTATTGTAAAGTAGATTGTTAAGAGCGGCACATAACTGTTCATAACATCGGTCAGTCCGTGCCGGGTGTATTTTAGCGCATAACTCTGGGCTCTCAGTTGGGGTATTTTACGCGGCCTCACCCCGGACCGCTGTGGATATATTTGCTCTAACAGCACGAGTTTTATCTCATAATGGCGCTACACATTACTGCTTTCGTCACAGGTTCGGAATATATGGGACGAAAAGAGTTTTAAACTTCCTGCCGGAGGAAATAAACATAAATTGATCTGTCCATTTATCTTTGAAGGTTCGGTTTTTATAGCCTACTTTCCTTTTTTTTTGGGGAGTAAGCCTTGTTCTGTCGTGCTTTCGTTTCTGTTTCTTAAGGCTTTCCGGGGCATTACCATCGTTTCTGCGTCTACAACATACCCGATGATTATCTCTGTTGAATAACACGTATAATCACGCCCACCTCGAGGGAACAAGCACTAAATTAGATAAAAGATATTATTGAACGAGCGAGTTCTAACCAATGTACTGTATAGATAAAGCCTTTCTTTTATTTACTGTATATAGCTCGAGTTTCCCCAGATACACTTACCAGTCTTCAAAAAGATGCACAAGAGTATTCAATCAATGGTGCTTCATGTCTTTTTCCTCCCGGCAGACGTCCGAGTATCCAGTAATCCTGTCTCTGGAGACCCACTGCTCCGTGCCACAGCAGAAGTTCATGGCTCAACACCTGAAGAAAATCCTGGGTGATGCTCTTCTCCAACGCCCTCTGGGGACAAAGGTTCCCACCTGCCTGCCTTCACCTGAGGTCAGCAATATTAATTACACTCTCGCACTGATGTAAGGAAAACGCTGTTTATATGAAAGGTGCGACTACTCAGAGAAACCGGGCCCTGCTAAACAAACCTATTATTTATTAAACAAACAAAAAAAACTACTTGAAGAAAGTCATTTGAGCAGGAGTATATGTATTATTTAAATATTTTTATTATTTAAATAAAATAGTATTTTTATATTATTTGCTACTCCTTTACATTAAGTTTTATAGTAAAAAATAGTGTATTTAAACGGTGTATTTATCAGTTACTGCTGAATGATTATTTTTTGCATGTTTTACTACGGACATTCTATTATAAAGATAAAATAATTTTAAAAGTAATTTTTTCATTACTTTTCAAATAAGAATTATTTTCTTATTTATTTATTTATTTATTTATTTATTTATGACATTCTAACCCCCCTGTACAGTATGTAACCATAAATTTAAAAAAATGTCATAATTCTTTATTAAATAGAAAATGTAATTGTTTAAAACTTGCTATTGTTTAGAGGAAGTAAACACATGCTGTTTCAGTAAAGTTCTCAACTTTTGCGCTGGTAACAATTCTTCATTACACAAGCTGATGTGTCCCTGATCATCTTTCCTACTGTGAACCCTCTGAATATTCTTTCAGAATCCAGCGAAACCTATTGCATTATCATGGAAGGAAAAGAAGAAAGCAGGAGAACAACCATGTTGTTTTTCTGCAATAAAATTGCTGCATGCGTGAGATTGCTCACAGCTTGGGAGCACATGCCTGCTTTTATTTAGTCGTGTGTTTTCAGCCTTATTTCTGTAAATTCAGTGCAGACCAAAGGTTTACATTTCCTAAATCTGTAATATTCAGTAAGATAAGTTAAAGTAGATATTAAATCAGCCTTAATATGTGCTTGTTTGTTCGATTTCAGTATTTGGGTTATGGTTAGTCCTGCACCTCAGACGCCCAACCTTTCCTGTCCCCGACTTCCTACTGTCCTCATTTGGCTTCCTCATTATATTTCTGAACTTCCTGTTTCTTTAAAATCCTTAATTTGTATCATAACCCTCAGTGGAAACATTGATTCATGAACCAAATAAACAGGAAAAAAACAGCCCCATATTTGGTGATATTGTGGTAATAAAAGATTATTATTATTTTTATAAATGTCAGACTGGGTAGTTTATGTAGAAAAACGTCAGCTTGTGGTGATTGCTCTTTCCAGTTTGTGTATTCTCTGAGGTTAGGGGCTTGGATAGAGTTTAATACTGTACGTGCCATGTTTTAGTCTTTTTTTTCTCTCTCTCTCTCTTTTTCTTGTGTAGTAAAGCTTCAGAGAGACTTTCTGGGCCAGAGTGAGTTCTGTTAGTTGGAAGTAGTTCTGCATTCTTACTAATTTCCCTCAGGGGTTAGGGTGGGATTGGAATGCTCTTGCAGAAGAAAAATAAAAACGATGTTGCATGAAAGCACAGAGACTCAAGGGGGAGCGTAGCGTCATCTTTCACTTCATCATTTAACTCCGTACCTTTAAAGATGAGAACAAAGGGTTTGTAGTGCTGAACTGTAATATAAAGTGCAATAATTTAGGAAACTGCCACCACATACAGACACACACACACACACCTGATCTTTTATTACTCTATGTGGTCTACCATATACACTCACTCATCATCTATACCACTTTATCCTGTATTCAGGGTCACGCGGGGCCTGGAGCCCATCCCAGGTGTCTTACGGCACAAGGCGGGGTACACCCTGGACATGGTGCCAATCCATCGCAGAGCACACACATACACACTCATTCACACACTATGGCCAGTTATGGGAACGCCAATTAACCTAACCTACATGTTTTTGGACTGTGGGAGGAAACCTATGGAATGATATCCCGGACATTTTTCAAAAGGAATTGCAAATTGCATTTCCCCCTCCTGGTCGGCGACTGCGAGTAACATCACTCCCCATACAATCACGCCCCACAGTATAGACCCGCCCCTGACGCTGATTGACAGGTTTCCGTGTAACGTGTTGGAAATGCAATTGCAAATGGATTAGCRATTGYGTWTGAGTTTTKGCAGGCTACATGCGCGACGCAGAGAAAGTGAAAAAGCAGACGTGCTAAATGATTTTGCTATTTAAATATGACATGATCATGACTTGTAAGACATGGGAAATGCAATGGGAAATGGACTTTGCTTTTTCATTTGAAATTTGGCAGTCAGTGTGCGGTCGCCAAGGCGAAAAAGCAAACGGTAATGCAAAGTTTGCAACTGCATTTGAATTATGTCACACTTTATGCGTCCACATATGGAAAACGCAATTGCAAATRCAATTTGCAATTCCTTTTGAAAAATGTCCGGGATATCATTCCATAGAAACCGGAGTACCCGGAGGAAACCCCTTAGTACATATAAAACCCAATAAACCTGCTTGGCTGAATATTCCTGGCTTGCAATTAAGACTGAAAGAAGATTTTATGCAATACATTTAAGAATCAGTACTGGCCTTTACTTTCCCACACATAACTCTCTCACAGAAAGCTCTGAGGGAGAAAAAAAAGGATGTATTTTAAAACGTGTGTTCTGCTTTCTATGTACAGTACTGGGCAAATGTCTTGAGTCACCCCTCATGTCTTCTATTCTATTTTACATTCGATTATAAGATGTAGGCTAAAAATAAATAAACGGGAACAACTGTTTTACTGCAAAAGGCTCTCTAAAGATACAATATTAAATGTTTATGCAACAACCTCAGCAGCGATCTCATTTCCCCTCTCGTCTCTTCCATCCACTCAGCATTCAGCATCAACAGTATACTAAGCATACTCAGGCATCTTTATGAAATAAGAGGGCATAAGGATTCTGTAGTGTGGAAAAAGTAGCCTGGAAAAGAAAACGTTTTATAGCATAAGTGAAATGTTCTTGCCCGCAGGAATTAAAGAGAAAGATCCTGATCAAAGGCAAGCGGCTTAACAAGCTGGAAGCAGCGTTTAACAACAACACTACAGAGGACGTGGGCACCGTATCTGAAGAAGACGAAGCCGCCGAAGCCAAAACGGAAGGAGAACAGGAGGCCAAACCTAAGGACCCTAAGGTGCGTCTCCTACGTTTTAAGACAGGACGTGTTTATGGGAAGGCGACAGATCAGTTATGTGTGTAAAGAAGCTGAGCTTGCCTGCCCAGGTTGTACTGAGCGATACAATCACTATCCCCATGCTCCCTAATATTTCATTTCAATAGCAAACCACAAAAGTATCTTGTTTACTATATATAGTTCTATACAAATAGTTTGTTGCATGTTATTTGTTTAGAAAAAAAAGATCAATCTTGCCAAAGAGCTGTCTGACCTGGTCATCTACTGCAAGAGCGTCCATTTTACCAGCTTCGAGCATTCACATGAGAAACAGGCCTGCTATGAGATGTCCTCCTTCAAGGAAAGCAAAGCCAAGCATCTGGGAGAAACTTCAGGTAGTTTGGTGGATGTGCTGTTTATAAGCCAGGATGCATGACTAAAATTGTAATAATACTGTACTTAATTTAACTGACAAGAATTTTTTTCGTTCATTGTCTGACACAATGAGGCCAAATGTTTTGGCTGGAATAGATGAAGACGCTACATTCACTTTATAGCATGTCAGTCTGATCATGTCTCCGGCATCCTGGAAAACTTTCTACCTTGATGGTATCCGAGCACTAGGGACACACTGGGATAAGTGCACTGGTGTAGCAGAGGATTATATAGAAAAATAAAGGGTTTTTATTATTAAAAGTAATAAATAAGTAATAAAGTTTTTTACTCTCAGAACTGTGTTCTGCATAATGGGAAGTCCCAGTTTGACTTGAATGGCCTTCATAATTGAGCGTACGCGTTCATTCTGGAATGATTTATGCTCGCAAGTCAAGGTTCCACTGTATGTGATTTAGTTTTTCCATGTTGCTGTAAAACCGGCATCACAACCTGCGAGCACTACAGATCCACAATCATTTTGAGAAAACTCCATTTGTTAACTAATTTATTTATATATATATGTACATTAGTGCCTTGTTTGCATATTTTTATGCTTGTGAAAATAATATAAGAAAATAATTACACTGATCTTTTTATTTGACTGTTTCATTCTGATACAGTAACTTAAGTAAATGGAAAATATTAACAGAACACTTTGATCATTACCAATACATAGAACTATTGTTTAAAGTGCACCTGCTGTAATTTAATTCCCTGAACAGTCTGCTTGTTTTTTGTTTGTGTTTTTTTTTTTTTTGCATTTCAGCAACCGGATTTATTCACCACAACATGGAGAAGCTGAGCAGAATTTACCCCGCGGGCTCCCGGACAGACTCGTCCAACTACAATCCTGTGACGATGTGGAACGCGGGCTGCCAAATCGGTGACATTTTACTGCATTTGATTCATCTTCCTTCATCAGACGTGTACACTACACAGTGTCTCTGTGCTCACTGATGTGCGTGTCTAAATTTTGCTATAAACAGAAGATTATAGATAGTAATTTAGCATTGTGCATGCATCGCACTCACCTCAGAGGACTTTGTTAGCAACATGGTAACACACTGTGCATAAGCAACTATTTTACAGTATATATAATGCATATAATTTAATATAATGCATTTTAATTAGGCAAACTGTGCGCTGAGAATGAAAGTGGTTTATATTCAGCATGAATCTATGACTGTTTGAACTCTTGAAATCACAAAAGCAAATGTTCCAAAACCTTTCGGGCAAATAAGCAAATGGGGACATTATGCATTTTTTTGTTTCTGAGCTCAAACACATTTTTTAAGATTTATAATATAGGATTGTACGGAGCTCCTAAAGGGACATGGATAAGGGAGGAATCGTTAAAGGACAATGAAAAATGGAGTGGGGGGGGAGGAGGAACGGGACCACGTGTATCATACCACCGGTGCCAAAATACAGAAAAGACTAGCTCCGAGTACAAACTAAATGTCTTTATATATTTATTATTATTATTTTCAATGTGGAATTTTTTTTTCCCCTCCAACATTTATTTTTTACCACCCATGTCCCTTTAGGGACTCAGTAGGATTACTGTTACATTTTGACTGTATATTATTTAAGAAGCATGTGTAAATTATATTACCAAAAGTATGTGGACACCCCATCATCGCACTACTGTACATGTGACTCATTTGAAAGTATTGTACTGCTCACAAGCTCAAGATTCAAAATAGATCTTCACTAGGTGGCATGTTTCCAGACAAAGCGATTCTTGTGCGTGCAAGTTATATGAACAACTTATCTATCTGATGTTTAAAGGCTTGCTAGGCATTTGCATGAAATCCATGGGGGTACGTTGTGTTCCATTAACACTCGGTCGAAATGTATTTGGAACATGAAGGTCTTTATCGCTTCATCTGATCACTTAATTTGCTTTGCAGGAAGAAGTGGAGAACAAGATTTTAACAAGAAAATAACTTGTGCGCACAAGCTGTTATTTCGTTGGAACAAGATTAAATAATCACAAATTAATTTAATGACTGATGATTATTTGTTCACATCATTTGTATGATACTGTAGCTACATCACAATTAAAAGTTGGTGTAAAGGAGACGTTGGTTAAATCAACTTTATGATAATTAATTTAGCATACAGTACAGTAGCTCTTATGTATACTGAGATCAGCAGATCATAGATGGATACTTACAGTACATACTTACTTTTGTACTTAATTATGTTTCTTTCTTTCTTTTTTTACTTACTTATATACATACTTGCATACTTACTTTTCTTTCTTTCTTACTTACATACTTATTTATTTAATTTTCTTACTTACTTATGTACTTGGGTTCTTACTTGTGTACCTGTACTTACTTACATATTTTTCTTTTTTTTTCTTTTTTACTTTCTTTCTCTATTGATTGATTGATACCAAAGAAAAATTCATATACTGTGCATTTTATGTCTAAATGTTTTGCCTGTTTGTCCAGTGGCTCTGAACTTCCAAACTGCTGGCAAAGAGATGGATTTGAACCAAGGACGATTCCTGCCTAACGGAAAGACCGGCTACATCCTGAAGCCTGAGTTCCTGAGAAACCCGGACACTGAATTTGACCCCATCAACCTCACACAAGGAAGCTGGTTAAAGACGAAGACCCTGCATGTCATGGTCTGTATCAATTACATAATGAATTTATATTTGTATTTACTGTACATTTTATTATGCCAATTTTTTTCATGTAGTGGCTATTTTGTCCAGCAGGTGGTGATGTTTGTTAGTAAAATCTCAATATGGTTTCACACACCAATCTTTTCAACTGTTTATGTCACAACCAGGAAGTGAAATTGAAAGGGTTCATAGGCTTTTTAATTTAAGTCATATTAAAATATGTTTACAAGTTCAAAGGGGTGTGCTACATGGCTGTATGACTGACACAGAAAGCATTCTCATCGCTCATGTCTTTAATTGTGATCGGGTGAGAATTGTGAACCCTGTACTGTTTCCTTTCAGGTCATCTCAGCACAGCAACTTCCCAAACTGAACATAGATAAAGCCAACTCCATAGTGGACCCCTTTGTCAAGGTGGAAGTCAACGGCGTGCCAGCGGACCGAAAAAGCGTACAGACGGCCTACATCAACAACAATGGCAAGCGTGCTTAGCAAATCTACACAAAGATACATTTTATACTAAATTGCACATGTTGGATTCATACATTTAACTTTCTGTGTCATGGTTTTTGTCTTCAGGTTTCAATCCGATGTGGAATAAAAACTTCGAGTTCAAGGTCCGGGTGCCAGATTTGGCCTTAGTGCGCTTCCTGGTGATGGATTATGATACTGCGTCACAGAATGACTTCATTGGGCAGTACACGCTACCTTTTACCAGCATGCAGAACGGTAAGTTCCTTTAATGGTCATTTCTTTTTAGTTTGGAAACTTCTCATGGTGACTTTTTAAATTTCCCCACCATAAGTTTTAAAATATTTTATAGCTTTTAATTGGTCCGAAATAAACACTTAAGCTGATTAAAGAGTTTAATTGGTATTTTAGCCGGCACGGTGGCTTAATGGTTAGCACTGTTGCCTTGCAGCTTCAGGGTCCGGGTTTGATTCCCAGCCAGTCATCCGTGGCATTCTGTTTCACTGAATTGTAAATACTTCGTGTTTCACTCAATTTGGTATCCCTAGATCCTGACCTAGTGACCTTGAAAACGGTGTTGTCTCTTCCCAGTTATAAGAATTCAAAGGTTTTTGTAGACACCAGACAACATCAAAATTGACAAACTTTGACAGTCAGTGTGACATCAAAGTTTTTATATTTTATTTAATAATGTAATTAGCTCCACCATCACCACCTTTAGTCAGCTGAATAGCTTAAAAGTTTCAGCAGGTAAAGGGGGTTCGGTTGCATTACAGCAAAGAGCTTTAACAATCCTTTAAATATTGCTGGTCTGGCACATGAATTATTGAGAGTTTAATGTGGGATGTATTTCACAAATGCCTTCAATTTCCACAGGATACCGCCACATTCCTCTGCTTACAAAAAGTGGCGATGTCCTGCCTTCAGCAAAACTCTTCGTCCACATCATGGTTAGGAATCCCTGAGGAAGGTCAAGTAGTCTCTAAGCACTCACCTGTTCCCATAGAAGCAGACTCGCTCTTATAGAACAAGAAAGACGTTCATGTGTGTGATGACATTCCAACCTGAAGGAGATCAAGAGTTAGTTTAATGTATATATAAAATGTGGAAATAAGGGTCAATTTTTATTAAATTTTAAAGTTTTTTTTTTTAATCTGTACACTGTATTTTTCCCTCCTAGATACACACATACAATTGTAAAGATTTATTATGAAAATCCGCCAACTGACTGTGTGTGTCCAGTTTATGTGCAATTTTTTAAATCTTTTTATTTTGAGTTAAGAATTAGATTTTAAAGAGGAAACATCTCACAATAGACAAAGACATATCATTATAGACAAAGATGTCTATAAATGTTTGTATATTTGTTTAAACAGGATAAATACAGAACACAAGAACATGAACATAATGAATTAAAAGAACGAATTTGACACAAGAGTCTCATTCGGAATCTTGAAACATTTTCATTTTTGTTTTTTCCCAACAATAATTTTTTTGTGCAAGAAATATTTCCTTTTTAAGTAAAACTCTAAATGACTGTATGTATGTTTGCTCTGTTAGTTATGGGGTCTTTAGTTTACATGTAATTTATCTTGAAATCCTGTTGTTGTTGTTGTTGTTTTTACATACATGTATTCATTTATGATTTATTGCATTTATCAGGGGCCAAATGATGTTCTTGTGCAATGGTAAGCTGTGTGACCAGTTTAAGGTCTGAGAATTTTATAATCATGTTATCGTTGTTGTTGTGTTACTGTGCGTTGTTGAACTGTAATGTAGTACTATATAGTGTTTCGCTGCCTGACTTTTTAATATACTAAATGAGTTGATAACTCAGTCTAAATGTTAAACCTCTCAATTTTACTGGATCTGGATTTATAGTTTTTCTTACTGGAAAAAGATTGATCAACACTAATGCAACATACTTCACTTCTCTTTGACAAAACAAGTCAAATATATTAATAAAATGTAAAAATGGATCTTGTGCACAGTTTTTTTCCCCCCCTTAGTCTTTTTCATTATCTTACATATTTGGTAATCATGAAGTCTTTCCCGGTGTTCTAACACACACACACACACACACACACTGTATATATATATATATATA
>QMIH01000023.1:1161609-1186130 GCA_003987875.1 Clarias batrachus | reverse complement strand
TGGTCACAGTCAACATGTATAAGGTGAATGTATATTAGTGCAGAGTGCAAGCAGGGACTCCGACAGGACTAACTATAACAGCATAACTAAAAGGGAGAGCCAGAAGGAAACACAAACGCCATGTCCACGCGCATGGTCGATGAAACCTCCCAAAACGTTTCCAAAGAGATTTTGGCTTGTTGTAACGGCACCTTGCGTACCGATGATGCCATTGTCTGTGTGCTAGTCTCTTTGATTTGACATCAGCTTTGTTTACCAGGGTATTTGTGTAATAGTGGACGTACATACAGTAAACTACTGACTGTGTTAGCATTGCTTAGTGGATTTTTATATGCATGTATATAGACGCGCAGTTACTCAAACATTATGTTAATGAACAGAGGTGGCTGAATGTACTACGAAGCTCATTGCTGCTACATACAACACTCCGACGACACAGACTCCGCAGACAGCGAAGGTGGTTTTGGATGAGACCCATCGGACTTCTACAAGGTGCAACCTGTAATGTTTTCTGATTGGCCCGCTGTTGATAAGGGACGCTCCTAAGTGCACTTAACCGGGCGTTTTGCATTTTCTTGTGGACGAAATATTTTTTAAAAACAAAGAAGAAAAATCTCTGGTCTTTAAAAATACCCAGTTACGTGTGGACATGGCCGAAATCGCAAGGGAAATCCCGGACGCCATTTTGTCTCTGAGCTGTTTTCCACTGTATTAGACTGTGAACTGTGTTTTGTTGACAATTTTTCAAAATTAGGATTATTCACCATCAGGACAGCTTTACAGGTCAGACATTCAATACAATCCACACTCATACAATATACTGGACTTTAGACATTTTATACATTTCCTTACCCACTGAAAATATTGTTTATAATTGTAAATATTGGTATTTGGTGCACTGTAGTGTCTATTTTTTTTGTACAATACACATGAGGAAGTAGAACTGCGGTCCGTTCGTATCTGCAGAAATGTGCAACTTGAATGTTCGTAAGTTGGGAACTAGCTGCAAAATGACCTCATATGAATGACATGTTATCACAACACATTTTTTTCTCCTTCGAGGGTGCGGCCATATTCCAGGACTTCAAGTGTGAAAGGGTGGTTCTATAAGAATGAAAAGTGCATTAAGGTGATAAACAACCGTTCAGCAGCGGTGAAATCTATAATTGTCAGTCAAGTTTTTTTGTAGCTTGTTATTCAATTTATTCATCTCCAGTCATACTGTATACTCTACTGTAATATTTAGTCAGTGTTGTGCTAAATCAAATCCTGTACTTGAGTAGAAGTACAGATATTCCAGGTAAAATGTTACTCAAGGTAAAGTAGAAGTACTAGAAGGTACGAAAGTATTTACTTTCATTCTTAACCAAAAATATTTAAGCATCCAAAAGTCCTGAACTTGATTTACCTCACAGTAGCCATTAAATCATATTTAAAACGTTTCTCTCCTTTCTGACTGTGGACGTATTGTTTTTTCTCTCTGCAATCAAACGTGCTACACGATTCATCCTTTCATGGAGGGAAGGCAAATCACACAATGCTGGTGATGATACCGCTTCACATATTACACACCACTGTGATTATCTAATGCAAGGCCATGCAGAAAAGTAGTGAAGTCGAAAGGCGAGCTACAGTGCTACCTACAGTACTGTGGTTATACGAATGTAATACTTTCTGGAGTACTTAGGGCAAAATTTTGTATTGCAGAACACATTTCACCTAAGAAATAATGTGAATGCAAATAATCCAACCCAGCCACACAAAAATGTTACCAGTTTCCAACACCATAATCATATTTTCTTCTTGCTGCCATACTTACTAATATTCTTGGGCTCATGGTGCTACTGTATGTCTTCACTAAATCATGCACAAAATGTCAAAAATGTCACAAAAAATATGTAAACACACTTTTGAACAGCTCCTGGACGTACACACAACTTGATTTGACTTGGTTCGTTTGCTTGTACTGTATGCTGAAAATGCTTCAAGCAAATTGTTTGCAAAATTTCAGTTTTTAAGGCAAAAATTTGTGTTGCTTTTACTCCACTACATCCTACAGCAAATACAGTGGTACATGTAAGACATCTAATAAAACTAATCACGTATAGTACCGATATATGAAATATGTCCTTAAGATAAGATAGGATTTATCTTATCTTAAGTACAGTAAAAAAAAAAAACTTAAGTTATTATACTTAGTTAACTTCCACCACTGAATTTACCATTTAATTCACATTTAATGTGTTCTTGCAGGAAATATATATTTTTTGCAACTTCATATGGAGGAATCATAAAACTTCTCATGAATTACGCAAAACATATTGCTATAAAAATAACTTTATAACTAAATGAAATTTCTGATATGTAGCAAATGGGAATAAACTCTAAATACACTTACAGTATGTAACACGTCCTATATGCTGAACTGCTCCAAACATTTAAAATCTGATTCTTGTGACTTTTCTTGTGACTGATTTGTATAGAAATTACAATTGTTACAGTTATGGGCAGGGATAACATTTAACTTCTGTCCACAGTATTTTCATATTAACATCTTCACGTTGGCATTTTAAACTTGAGGTGTGAAAAAAACGAATCCTCTGTCAGATCGAGAAAAAAAAATCAGACAAATACAGTACGTGTCTTAATATTTTTTTAAATTGGTCATCATATACAGACATTTTTCTGCAGCAAAGATGCAACAAAAATAGTAACATTTACACAGAGCACAAATTTATTCTCAAGCATAAATATGTCATCCCTTTTAAAAACCAAATAAAAGGCATTCCTGCAAGTACAAATGCATATCTATTTCAGTTATATTGATTTGATATCGAAGTCGCAGGAATATGATCAGGTGTGTCTTTAAAAAGCATTTTTTAAGAATGTTTGTAATGTATTATTTTTAGTTTTATAGCCAGCTATTCCCATTAGAAGAAAAAGATTTCTTTTGAATTGTTTAGTTAAATTATAAAAGCCCAGCTTTCTTTTTCAGATCGCTCTGGCGCCACTTCGGCAGGCGCTGGAAATCATTTCTCGTGCAGCCGAGGAGACTCTCAAAGTCTGGATCGCTCAGATACTCCTGAAACGTACACAGAACACAAACCTTTTAGAATAATTTTTTATAAAATATTTTTCTAGGGAATTACCTTTGAACCTGGTCTGTGAGAATATCATGCAACTGAAGTTTTTATGCTACTGTAGTAAGATTACTAGTATACAGGTGCATCTCAATAAATTAGAATCTAATCAAAAAATTTTATTTATTTCCGTAATTTGATTCAAAAAGAGAAATATTATATAATATATATTTAAATTTATAATCAGTGTTAGGTGTAGCGCCTTAAAGTACTTGGATTCCTTTTTTTGATGTAACGAGTAATCTCAAGCGTTACAGTAGGTACTGAGTATTTAAGTACCAGACAGCAGTGATTCTGTTAGTGTGTGCGTGTGTGTGTGTGTGTGTGTCATCCTGCAAGGCCCGCCCTCGATAACCCCCGCCCCCCTACTATTCCTACTGTTAGTAGTTAACAGGTTATGGGCCGAAATTTGCTGAGTGATGACGGTAGAATAATTTTAAAGGTCTTGACTAAAACAACATGCCTGAGGAACCACAAAGGAGTTTTCATTTTCTGTAATGGAACAGTACTCTAACTAGTTACTTTTATCAGACGGTGATGCTGAAATGTAACTGATTACTTTTTAATAACAGCAATTTTGTAATGTCATTTTTAAAAAGTAACGTCTCCCAACCCTGTTTATAATATATTCATTACACACAGACTGATATTTTTCAAGTGTTTGTTTCTGAGATTTTGCTGATTATGGCTTACAGCTCATGAAAGCCCAACATTCTGTATCTCAAAAATGTTTTACTTAAGACCGATTAAAAAAAGACTACTGAATGAAGTATGAACATGTACAGCACTCAATACTTGGTCAGGGCTTTCCATTCCTTTTATTAGCAGTGTGGGCAGTACTTTTGGCACTGTGGGCAGGTGCCAACTCCTGCTGGAAAATTAAATCAGCATCTCCATAAATCTGGTAAGCAGAGAGAAGCATGGAGTGCGTTAAAACGTCCTGGTAGAACGCTGCACTGACCTTGACCCTGATAAAACACAGTGGACCAACACCAGCAGATGACATGTCCCCCTAAACCACCACTTTACACTGGAAACATTACGCAACTTGGATTCTGTACTTCTCCTGTCTTCTTCCAGACTCTGAGACCTTGATTTCCAAATGGAATTAAACATTTACTTTCATCTGAAAAGAGGACCTTGGCCCACTGAGAAACAGTCCAGCCCACGTAAGACGTCTCTGACATTGTCTCTGGTTCAGGAGTGGCTTGACACATGGAATGCGTCAGTAGCCCATGTCTTGGATACGTCTGTGTGTGGTGGCTCTTGAAGCACTGACTCCTACTGCAGTCCACTCCTTGTGAATCTCATTTAAAGGTTCAGGAAACATTTGCAGATGTTTGGAGTGTGACACCTTGAGTCTCCAATGTTGAACTTTTTCAACAAAGAACGCAGGACAACATCTACAGTATAGAACTTAAGGCCTCAGTTGCCTCGGTTAAAGCCAGTGTTCATGATTCAACAATAAGAAAGAGACTGGGCAAAAATGGCATTCATAGGAGAGTTACAAGACAAAAGCCACTGCTGACCTTAAAGACCACAAATCCTCATGTCACACTTGCCAAAAAACCATCTTGATTATCTCAAGACTTTTGGGCTAATTTTCTGTGGACTAACAACAGAAAGTTGAACTTTTAGGTGTGCATCCCGTTACATCTGGTCTAAAACAAGCACAGTGCTTAATAAAAAGAACATCATACCAATCAAACACGGAGGTTCGTAGTGTGACGTGTTCCGGGGCTGCTTTGCAGCTTCAGGACTTGGACAACTTGCCATAATTGACGATGGCCATAAGTACAGTTAATTCATGATTAACCGTGAGTTTTGGCACGTGTCGGTCTTCACAAAGTCAAACCGCATAGGTGAGATAGGGGTAACAGCAACAGCAGGAATAACAGCGGGGGTTATCGGGGACGGGGCTTGTAGGACGACTTTCTGACACACACTAATGGATTGGAAATAACTGCTGTCTGAGTCACGAATAAATTGTCTGAATAACGGATTACATTTTTGAAAAAGTAACTGAGTACTGGTATGGCGAACCCAAAAAAGTCATCTTAATTTGGAAGGTTACTCTTATTAGCGTTGTGTAATATTAAGATTTGATGACATAAATCAATGTATTAAGTGTGACAAATACGCAACAAATAAAAACCAGGAAAATACTTTTTCACAGCACTGTAGTTTACAGTAACAATCATACATAGTTATTAACTTGTTTTAATCTCTTAGGATAAAACCATACTGTTTTTTTTCTTGAAACTCATCTTGTCTTTATTCTTTGTGCCCCAATAACTTCATACGAGATACGAGAGAGGTCCAAGAAATCTGATTTCCTAGTTCAAAACTCTCGTTCCTCATTACCCACCTCTCGCTTGCTGGGGTCGAATCCCTGAGGAAGCTCACTGGGATTCTTATTGATCAGCTGCTCAGGACTCAAAGTAGCTGAGCTTGGAGACTTTAAAGAAGATGTATCACCACGCAGGGGTCGAAGATTCGGAGGTTTGGGAGACTGAGAGGAGATTTCAATGATGGGTCCACCGGGGGCACTGCTGAGCGATTCCCCGCCCATCGACTTCCTGTTCAACACAGTGTTGTTCATGTTCTGCAAGGAAATTTAGTTGAGGTTTATGTGAAGCAGATCGGGAGAGAAGCTTGCAATGTAGGAGTTGTACATGCACATTGGATACAGCTAAAACTGAAATGTCACACACACTAAAGCTAACAGATTATTCACAACTGCACACATTTCATGTTACAACAATGAGAGCATCTACTTTAAGAGGCGAGTTTTTAAACTCTAAAGATTTTTTCAGCTTTAATGAACTTTTCTAGAATTCCAGTGGAAGAAATGTTTACATATTGTACACCAAGGTGATCAAAGTTTCAAATTCCCTGAATAAAAAAAGTTTCAAACTCCATTAACTCCTTGAAATGAATGAAAATTGGTCCAAATGGCTAAACTGAACCCAAAGACAACATCAAAGAAACTGATGCAAGAAGTGAAGGCCAAAAATGGACAACACTGCCATAACCATTTAAGAAGGAATCCCTTAATCTATGACTGGCCTAAAAAGCTGATAATCACCAGAACAAAGCTATATACTTATCAAGAACAGAAAGTAAACCATTCCGCCATAATGGTGAAAATTGAGCATAATGCTGTGTATGGGGGGAATAGGTGAGGCTTTTAATCTGAACAGCATTTAAAAACTGTGAAGCATGATGGTAGTAGCATCATATCATGGGGTATTTTGTTTTAAAAGGCACTCGTATGGTGAAAAGTGATGCCCTTTTGAGGAAAGAGGATCACTGTATGTAGAAGGACTATAGCAAATCTTCAAGATGTCAACCATAAAGTTGCATCTGGGTTCTTCAAGTTAAATATCGATCCTAAGCATACGTCCACAGTGAAAGTATTGGAGTTGCCATCACAAAACCTTGATCATAGATAACCTACCACAGTAATCTGTGAAACTGATCCCGAGGCAGCCAGTTTACTCTTCATCTCCTCGTATGACTGTCCTCCCTAAAGTAAACACAAGTTTGTTTATTACGGAGCACAGAGCACTCACAATCAATGAAGTTTACACAACAAGTGTATGCCCTCTAGTGGCTGGGTCCTGGTATTTTCCACCCACTCACACTCCATTTGTGAGTGTCCCAAGCGTTGAACCATCCTGTGAATGTAGGCGGCTCGTAACCCTGTTTCACCGAGATGATGGGGGTATCACGGTCACGGCCTGCTGGATGGGTCCTCAGATAATCTAAGGCACTGTTTTGTGACTCCTGGATTTCAAACTGGTTGGCAGAATTGCCAATCCACAGGAAAATCTGTGCAGATTATGGATGAGCATTAACTGTTATGTTCTGGCTGGTTAAGTAATTATCTGTCTGTAGGTGCTACAATGCTAAGAAGATCTTACGGAAATCCTTTACATGCATATATCTTGTGTCTTTTTCTGGTTAAAACACAAACCAACCTCATCCCAGGTGTCGAGCATCATGACATCGTCTTCATCCAGGTCGTCCTGGGTGAAATGAGCTACCTCGTTCAGACGGAATTGGCCCGTCTGGTTAGAACACTCAAACAGACGAGGAGTGTGCAATGGCGTCGCCGTCTCAAACCTGGTTTAGGTGTTTAACATTTAAACAGGGTTTATTAAGCACCTAATGTGTATGCCTTTGGAGCAGAGGTTAACACAGAGGTTTCCAGATGGTAACAGTATGTTACTGATTTCATGAGGTACCTCTTGTCACTGGCGTATGGTGCTTTTCCACCCAGAGCTACCCAGAACTGTGCTGGCTCTTGGCCTTCCATCACAGTCTGCTTGTCCTCCTTTGAAAGTACGTCAGCAACCATCTTTCCCATTTCACGCTCATCACCACTGCAGCCCTATTCATACACACAAAGACAGACATGGCCAGAAAAAAATGGGAACATGTTATTTCCCTATTACAGTACCATTGTTTTCCATTTTTTTATCTGATTAGTTGGATTGACATTAGGCCACCTAACACCACTCCATTATTCATCATTTTCCTATAACAGCTCACCCTTTCACAAGGAGAACTAAATGAAATACTTGCCTTCCCGTACCACATGTAGGTCACGCTTTTTGTTTTCAGCAGAAAGACGTCATTGCTGTTGAGAGAAGAGGCTCTTGCTGGCACCTCTGTAGCCTTAGTATTCATTTCATCTGTTCCTCTAACCTGGAAAAGCCTAGCACCGGGATCAGGGTTTACCACGCCCGGTTTTCCTGTTCCACCCTTAGAACAAACCAAAATAATATTAAAACATCTGATGTACCATTGTACCAATTTTCAAAGCTAAATATCATTTGGATATACAGTACGGGGACAAAAGTACTTGGCCAAACCTGCTAATTATTGAATTCAGGTGTTTTAATCGGACCCTTTATCGCCAGTGTTAAGCAATCTTAAAGCTTCAGCATACCAAGAAATCTTGGACAATGTTATGCTTCCAACTTTGTGGCAACAGTTTGGGGAAGGTCCTTTTCTATTCCAACATGACTGTCCCCAAGTGCACAAAGCAAGGACTATAAAGACTATAGATGAGCTTGGTGTGGAGAAACTTGACTGGCCCTCACAGGAGAGCTCTGACCTTAACCCTATTAAGCACCTTTGGGATGAAGTGGAATGAAGATTGCGAGCCAGGACTTCTTGTCCAAACGCATAAATGCTCTTCAGAACGAATGGGCACGGATTCCCACAGAAACACTCCAACATCTTTTGGCCAGCCTTCCAAAAAGAGTGGAAGCTGTTATGGCTGCAAAAGGGCAACCAACCCCATATTGAAGTGTTTCTATTTGGAACAATGTCACTGCATGTTTGGAAAAATACTTTTGTCCATATGGCCTACATATATAAATGTATATTAAGCATTAAGAGCAAAAAGCCCACACCCACCCAGCTCCAGTGTTAGCCTTATTTTCAATATTCACTAAAAATGCATTTGTTGTACTTTAGCTGGGTGAAACATGCTTGTCATGATTCTTACATAATTAATACAATTTCATTTAAAATGTATGCAGTTCAATGCTGTATATTATTCTGTTGTAAGGTTGACAGTTGCATGGAACAGTCACATCTGTTATACAGCTGTAGAAAATGTTTGTTTTATACAACCATATAAGTATAAATTACCTCATAGATGATGAGTTTCCCTTTAAAGATGGCCAGAAAATGGCGCGGCTCTTTACCCATGGTCACCCTGACCTGGACTGGAGCTCCATTATATTGATTATCTACATTCACTGCTTGGTATGCACACGCAGTTATCTCGTCTTGTGTGGCATGGCGACCCTGGACAACACATGACCACATTTTAACGATCATACATTTCATATAAGCTGTATAGCGATTGTTAGGTCCACAGAAGAATCTGCATATAAGTGAGAAGATTTCAAGTTCCTATTCAGCGTATTATTTGCATTTGCTTACCAGCCACATGTAGAGAATGTATTGCGGCTTGTTGGCTCTGTTGTAGGTATAGAGCACTAAATAACAGTCTCCTCCATAAAACTGGCCATAAGTACTGCGGGGTACCTCCTGAAGCTCCAAGTGCTCTATACGCCAAATCTGAGTAAATGTTAAATAGTACAAGTAATGTTAATGGTATATAGTGGATATTTGCACATGAATTATTTTAGCATTATGGTATGGGAGTGGTTGTGTGTATTACTTGGCACCTGCACTTCTCCAGAAGCATCATCCACCATCCGCTCCTGTGCGGCCAGTTTTGGCTCAGCATGGAGTTCCATGACGTCAAATTTCACCTGGTCTACTTTAGCTATAATACACAATCAACACAAATCAATGCACAGCCCCAGATAGCACCAAGTCTGTAACAAATGTTTGATAAAAGAGAGTTGGACTGGGTACCTATCTTTCCCCTGGTGTAAGTGTTCCCCAGGCCCTGGGATTGGCCTGCTCCTTTCCAGGATTTAAAGAGTTGTTTAAACATGGCAGACTCTGCACCTTCATTTATCACTTCCACATGAGTGCTGGGAGGATAGTTTTTGGCTTTTATAAATCCCTGAGAGGGAAGAGTTTGATAAAGTTGATTTTGGTTCTTATAGGACAAACCTTGTTGCCGAAATTCTACTCACATATACAAAGACCTTACCACTGCGTTTTGAAGGGCTGAACGCCTCTCCTGCTCAGTAGCCTTCTTTCCTTTCCACACTACCAAGGAGACACCTCCTTTATCTACAATGTAGCAGTCCTACAAGAGACATAACAAAGACTTGGTGCATTTGGCACACAGAACAGATATGCAGTAACTACGATAGAGCGATAGGCTTGCTCACTTCAGAATGCAGAAGGTTTTGGGTCAGTGGACTAGCCGCCACCTCCTGTATTACCAGCTTACCACTGGAGTCTGATACCCTGTGAACAATACAAGCAATTATGCATTAACAAACTGTCTTTAAGAGTGGTAGGTCTTGTCTCATTCAGTTATTCCATCCTCTGGACAAGCTTAGTCATGGGGACTTTCACAGGTTCAAGGGGTTTTGTCTATCCATTGTAGAAAACCAGAGATACACAGATCTGAGAGTAGAGGAATATACTCTCCTTTGGATATACCCTTGCAAAAGAGATATAGCATTGTAGGAAGAGAGTGGATAGCATATAATCATGTGGAAGGGATTGATTACAAGTTTGTGGAACAAGTTTGCTTTAATATACCTCTTTGGAAGAGATGGGATATAATCCTTTGGAAAAATTTGATTATAACCTTGTGGAAGACAATGGATATACTCTTGTGGCTAAGATCATGTATAGTTTTGTTTAAGGGATTGTATATAACCTTGTAGAAAGAATTGGATTTATTGAATTGGACAATTGTGGAAGAACATGGATATAACCTTTTGGATACCTTGTGGAACCTCGTTATCCAGCATCAGAGATTAGATTTAGTCTTGTGGAAGGGATTGGATAGACCCTTATTGAAGAGATTGAAAATAATCCTTTGATAGAGATTGGATATAACTTGTGAAAGGGATTGAATATACCCTCATGTAAGAGGTTGGCACTACCCTCGTGGAACAGCATGGGAAATGCCTTCATTAAAGATCAGGAAGTAAGATTTGGTGCCTTTTTGTGTGATAATGTGTTGTACTGTGTTGTGCTATTCCACAAAACATACCACATATGACTACACACTCACTCATCATCTATACGCTTAATCCTGTATTCAGGGTCACGGGGAGCCTGGAGCCTATCCCAGGAGACTTATGGCACATGGCAGGGTACACCCTGGACAGGGTGCCAATCCATCGCAGGACACAGACACACACACATACATACGCTCAACTCATTCACACACTACTTTGCAATTTGGGAACGGCAATTAACCTAACCTACATGTCTTTGGACTGTGGAAGGAAACCAGAGTACCCGGAGGAAACCAACCAAGCACGGGGAGAACGTGCCAACTCCATGCACACAGAGACGGGAATCGAGCCCGGACCCTGGAGGTGCAAGGCGACAGTGCTAACCACTACACCACCGTGCCACCATGACTACACACATCAAATACAAATCAGTAATCAAAAATAATAATGATCATGCTTACTGGTAAAGTTTGACATTAGCACTCTGAAATTGATTCGGTGTGTCGTCAGGGACGGGATTTTTCAATTGTCCAGTTCTCTGGCCGAGTACAGATATCATGACCTTCATCAGTTCAGGAGAGGCTTCCTCTTTATCCCCCTCTATTATTCCGATCTGCGTTCGCCCACCTCTCTCTCTATCCCTGATGTCCTGAGCTAGCAAACATCCCTATGGAATAAAAATGAAGAAGTAACATACATGTAAGTATTAAGGCGAGATTAAAGTATATTAACCAGAGGTGTGTTACATTAACAAAGAGGTGACATGAATCTGGCTCTACCTTCAGTCTCTCCTGCCTGTTGCTCTCAGGGCCGTTCCACTGCACAATGTTTTTACCCATGTCCAGCAGAAAGACGTCCCCAGTGTTAAAGCTCGTCCACGATACCTCAACCTACAGGCCCGAGGAATTGAACTGAGCTTAAATACTGTTTAAGCTCACACAAATAATTAAACATGTCACTCATTTCTCATTTCGAATCCTAATACAAGTAGAATGAAGCACAGTCTGCTAATCATTTCATTTGCTCATACCAGTACAATAAGACTAATTAATGTTTTACGGTTAATATGGAATAACTGACTCACAGTTTCCATCGCCTGGGGCAGGACACACAAACCAGCAAAAAAATATTTTTTCCACGTATTGTTTTGCTTTGGGATTTATGCTTGTTTTGTGTCTCAGCACATGAGGGCAAACAGAAAGCATGTTGACGCTGGTTACTGGCAAAAATGTGCGCATCAGTCTGTCTGTCTGTCTGTATTTCTGTCTGTATGTCTAATCAAGACAGATTTTGACAGCATCATGCAAAACTTTGCAATCCTTTGGTATTTGCCTGAAGTTGAACCTGCGCCATAAATTAACTCAAGGGAAACTATGAGCAGTCATGTGTTAGAGTAAGTATTTAGCGCTTTCTTTGGATCAATATATTGTACTATTTCTCTTGAGGTGGGCGTGGCTAAATGCATCAATCAACGCAATATTTTGCCGGCTTTTTACTCTGTGTATTCAGTATGCAGAACGTTAATGAATTTAATGAAGCCGGCAAAATCCTCAATACATAGACACACACACACACACACAAAGCATGCGATCTCGTAATGAATTCTTTAACAATAAATTCAGAAACCTCCATGGCAGTGACATCCTTCCTGCCTTTGACATGCAGGAGACGCAGAATGTCATAGACGTTGGTCTCGATGTGTTTGAACCCTGACGCCACGCCTCCTTTTTTATATCTGAGGATAAACATGAAGGCGTGGATTAAAACATGAAAGGATGTCTATATCTAAATGGAACTAGGATACTCATCTGCTTGTTAAAAGTTTACTCACATTATGCCATTTTTGAAGTAACCTTTAAACTTGGCAGATTCACTGCCCTGAACCTCTCGGTGCTGCACAGGGCTGCCACCCAAAGTCTCATCCAGCTGCGTCACGTAGATCGCCGCGGCACCCTGCTCATCCTGAGACGAGCCGTTCCCTATCCAGTAATGAATATCCATGGAGCGAATATTCTCTGGTCCTCCCTGCATCACATACACACACACACACACACACACACACACACACACACACACACACACACACACACACACACACACACAGAATTCGGCTAATTGGAGTATTCAGTGAAAGGCTCCAAAGCCAGTAAAGTCATTCAGACATTTCATTACACATCTAGCTTCCTTTGAAAGCCTCCTCGCCAAACTTGGAGAAGTATTAATACAGCATGTTCTACGGATAAAAAAGAATATGACATGTCTAGGCTTACGCACATAGAGAACCACGTAGGAGTCTCCTTCAAAGAAATTCCCGAAAGCCTGCTCTGGCACAGGAACCATTTTCATATCCTTGGGCAAAACATAGACACTCGACAAGTTATCATTAACTTCAATAATTATTTCAAAAGACGTTGGTCTATTTAAAAAAAAAAACAACAAAAAAAAAACAAGAGTCGTCTTTCTCTTACATTTATAGTCCATATCTGTAGGCCAGGTTTGTATTTGACGTCCAGCATTTTTTCAGTCATCTTGCTGAAAAAACATCAACGGTCAAAGTGTACATGAATTACCACAGAAATAATGCGTAATTTTTTAATTTTATTCAAATAGATAATTTAAATAGAGAACCTGATATTAGCACCAGCCACACATGAATCATTCAAATGTAAAAAACAAAACAAAAAAACATCTAACTTAAGGCATGAACTAGGGAGAAACTGGTGATCCTGAATGCTAAGTGTTTGGAACGTACGCTAAGGGAATTGAGGTTCCTGCTGAGGTTGTTACATCAACAACATACAGTATATATATACATATTTTTTTTTCTGTTTCTTTAATTTAATCTACATGAATGCATTTAAATTTGTATGAAGAAATAAGTGAAGGTTCAAGACTTATACACAGTACTGTATAATAATAATAATAATAATAATAATAATAGCAGTATTTATTTTTGTTACCAAGACACTACAATAAAACATAGTGTTAAGGAAACTCCAGAAAAAGTCCAGGCACTCAGGCATGACCGCTACCTCTTACTCATATCAGCTGCTAATAAAATGGTTGACATATAAAAACAAAATTTGCCAAGAAACCTATCAACCGATGCTTAACAAGGCTGGGTGTGTATATAATATGCTACACTGCGCCTATAACAGGATCTACTAGACTCCGCCCCAAATTCAGTGGGGGGCCAGAGCAGATAAAAGGTTTATGCTTAGTAAACACTACTGATACATATATAAATAATTGGTGCTAATATTGGACTGATTAAATAAGCAGAGATAATTGGATTCTTGGAGAAGAAAGGAATGTATAGTATATGAATACTTTATATATATATATATTATCCTCATATGCTATAAGACAGACTTGGTTTATCACTTGATCTAAAGCTGCACCACCACTACTTAAAAAGTGCAAAACAATTTACCAAAAATTGTGCGAATGTTGTAATAAAAGATTGATTCAAACCTACATAGAGTGTAAACTACATAATGTATGAACTAGCAAGAAGAAGGTGATCTGGGAAAGACATTATTAGAACATTATTGTTTTTAAAAGACATTTCGTTATTTTCAGATAATTAAATTTCATTATATTACATTCAATTACAATCTTTTTTTTAAATCACAGCATGAAGTAAAATATTGTATTATTGTAACAATACGACTTTAAGACACTGAACAACTGGCTGAACTTTATTTATCAGGGTAATCTTCTTGAATTTAGTACCATCTTCTTTAATGCATTAAGAGATGTGTCATGTTTCATTAAATGCACCGTTCTGTTGCGGGCTCTTCTGAATCCGCAAACATAAGTTCTTTGTACTCCAAGCCTAGAAAGACTGGTTTTGCCTTTTAGATAGTCAACACCGTATATTGACATAGTGCCTAACAATAAAATTTGCATGTATTTATATAAGCAGAAATGAAGTACATGGCTTAGTTTCATATTAACCTCACTTTCAAAGCATAATATTTTGTGTGCACAAACTCCAAACCGTTACCGGTTACTATAAACATTATAAAAATCATACAAGAATGACTGTAATTTTACGCTTTCAAGTCAATGCTTTAGGTAAAATTTAGGTAAAGACAAAGCATGCGCATTTGTATAGAAATCCCAGGTAAAAGCATTGCAAAGTCAAATCAGTAAGACACTTCATAGGTAGAGATCAACATACAGTAGCTGTGTCGTCTAGCATTTCAACATCACGCATCATCGGACACCCAAAGCTCTACGTGTAATCAAGCATTTCGTTCATTATTTTCATTTCTATTCATTATTTTTATTTTATAAATAAATTGACACCATCATTATAAAATCATGTATTGCGTTTCAAAATATTTCATATTACACAGCGTTTCTTACCTTTTCAGCGCTGTCCGCTTCAGGTGTACAGTATGTGTGTTAATCAGTGTTTAACTAAATGCCAGCCTCTGACCACTTCCTGATCCCTGTGTGTAAACCTGGGTGTGTTTCTGTCCATTACTCCACCCAGGTGAGCACACACCACAAACACACTGCTTGCTTAAATGTCTTTATATGGATGTCGGCTTGAAACCCTATTGTCCTCTGTGTATAGACAACAGTGCTCATGTAGGCCTCCATGAAACAAACCTCCAGACATTACTATAAAGCATTTATCGTATTATTGTACAGATGTGCAAAAGTAGTCAAGTAAAAAAAACAAAAAAACCCAAAAGAAATAGAAGTCAATGCTTGTGCTGTTGTACATAGAAAAGTTGCTGATGTTTTTTTGTATTATTATTTCTTGGTTATAATTGTATTAATTTGTCAATTATACCATTAATTACAGCTGTTAGTTAATGGACCTGCTTTCATAGAGATGCTAGAAACATTAGGAGTGGCCATATCAACAATTTAGTTTGTCTTGATCTGTGAAGGAAGATCCCTTTACAACATCACCTACCAACCAAGAACACTCTGGAGGAGGAGGAGGAGGTAGTACCTTTGTTGAAGTCTTCAATCAAGAAACGCATTTGTTATTTTACTGTAAATACAGAGGGATTATTTCAAGATGTAAACCACTTGTAATATGATGCACATCATCTGTCAGTCATAGTGGCGGCAGTGTTATGATGGCACGGGTAAAAGTAGGGCTGCTGTTCTTCATTGCTTAGGTTGCAAAAGTGGACAAACTGGGGAACTATTCTATTTAAACTTTGATTTTGTGACCTAAAGTTAATACTAAAGCGGTGAAACAATGGCGTGGTGGTTAGCACTGTCGCCTTGCACTTCCAGGGTCCAGGTTCAATTCCCACCTGTGTACATGGAGTGTGCATGTTCTGCTCGTGCTTGGTGTGCTCCGGTTTCCTCCTACAGTCCTAAGACATGCAGTTTAGGTTAACTGGCCTTCCCAAATTGCCCTTAGTGTGCGAATGATGACTGGAGGTTCTACCACAGTCTAACATAAAAATAAATACAATGGTACTCACATTGGCCTCCACAGTTCCTAGCTGACCTCAAGTCAACTCAAGTCAAGTCAAGTAGGCTTTTATTGTCATTCCAACCATATACAGTTAGTACACAGTGAAATGAAAAAAACGTTCCTCCAGGACCAAGGTGCTACATACATACAACAATATAAATTAACAACACACTTTACCGAAACCAGCTAGCTAACTAAGAGATCTAATTAGCTGACTGGCTCATATAGAGTCATGTAAAAATGTTTAGAAGTGAGGAGTTGGATGTCTGAGATTTGAAACTGTAATATAAATCACTTTCACTTAGGGTTAGAGTTAGTCACCCAACCCTAATATACTCTGTCACCCAAATATATCCTCCCATTATGTTTTCATTATACGTTCCTTGGTAGTGGTGTTCAACATCCAGTATACTGAAATATGACTTTTTGGCTTCACACATTTTTGTAGATACTTTTACAGATTTTGCTTTTGTCTTGATAAATTGGCCAAATCCATAGCTAAAAAAATCTAAAATGTTCTCTCATGTTCTAGAACATTCTAGAAAGTTCTTGGAAACTCTTGTACACAAAAATGCTCTATAAGCTCTATAACCATTCTGCCTGGGGTATACTGTAGATATGTGGCAAAAAATAAAATCACATTTTTATTACTGCTCCCGTCGAGGGGTCGCCACAGCGGACCATTCGATCGCACAACAACTTGGCACAGGTTTTACGCCGGATGCACTTCCTGAAGCAACCCTCCCATTTTATGGGGGTTTGGGTTTGACTAGGAAGTTATTTAAATTTCATCGCTTTTTTCTGTAGATTCCTGAGATTTTATGTAAACATAACTAAAACTTTATCATTCAAGACATAGTTTTAAAAACCAACTGTAACTTGCTTCTATTCTGAAGAGTTTGTTAATGGCATTGGAGACATTGAGCTAGATATACTGTACTGTATAAGCGGGTCTGTCACTTACTATACCTATGAAATGTTTGGGAAGATATTTGTATATTTGAAATATTATTATATATATTTATATTTGATATACTTGGTATATTATAAAATTTCATTACCCAAGTCACAAAGCTAAATTTGAAAAGATAATAAGGTATTTTCCATTTACATTAAGAATAAGCAACTGGATAACATCACTTTCTGCCAAGAAACAAAAAATATTCCTAATATTTATGATTTTTAGTTTGTCTAATTACTCATGAGCCTGTGAAATTGTGAGACTAAACTATCTGTGATCCCTGAAATATTTTCGTTAAACTGCTTGAATTAATCTCCCGCTGATGCTCCACATAATTTTAATTCTAATAAGAAAACAAGTACAAATTGAAGTCATCACAATTTTAGTCATTTATTTGATTAATGGAGGATCTTCCAGTGTCAGCACTTTGTTATAGTCACAGTACTGTGGGAAAAAAAATCCTGAAGAAAAGTTCTCAGAACCTCTGGCTACGCTTTCTTTTTTCTAAGTATTTTTTTTTTCTTTTGAGAACAACAAAGACCAAAAGACAGAAGGCAAGGTGAAATAAGGACAGATTTATTGCAGCTACAACATAAGTAAGAATAACAGTAACTAATTTGTCTCACAGAAATTCAACAACATTAAGTTTAACCGACAGCTAAGGGCTAGGTTAGCTTTTAGCAGGTAGCAGCTAATCTAGACTTCTTCAGCTCTTAATTGTGTTTTATCTTTTATATCGCAAAATAATGAGGATGTCGTGGTGAATTAATGATATTACATATATTTTTTTTCCCTTATTTTGTTCATCAGAAATGTGTGTGGGGAAAGCCTGAAAACAGGTTGGAACTGTAGGATAGCATTCAAACATGGACGGTTCCGGTACTAGCATTCTGATTGACAAGGAAAATGCACTTCTTCAAAAAGGGTGTTCAGGAACAGTTCAATTCAAGCTACAGACACAGAAACAGCGTGTTGGAAAAAGAAAATACATTTAAATTTAAGGTAAAATGTCAATTGTGAAAATATGATAGTTTACATAGAATGACAAGACCATTAAAACAAATTCATTATAATAGATTGAATATCAAAAACATCTTAAAAAACTGAACCCCCTCATGGCTACTGATCACACAAAATGGCGACATGACTCACTCCTTTAGCAAATAAAACTCTGGTGTTCTCTGAAAATGTACTCTTCTGTCCACAGACCAAGCTTAATTACATTCACACCAAAACAAATAAGAATCTGATTAAATCAATCTGTTAAACAATGACACAATCTGAGATAGCAGTTACAGTTTTAACTGTTTAACTTACCTTGGCTGGCAGCCATGGTCTGACACATGTCTCTAAACATGGAAGGACAGTTGAACCGATATGGGAATACTATCAAAAATGTAATTTGGCAAACCATGTATTGTTTTTAAAAAAACAAGGGGAACGAGTATAATGATGTGACAATGTTTTTCTAACATTTACAGAAGGAGTCTCCAGTGTCAACACTTAATTTTCATGATACCGTGGGACCTTGGATTACGACCATAATTCATTCTGGACGTGGGCTCATATTCCAAAACTCATAAATCAAAGCAAATTCTCCCATAAGAAATAATGGAAACTCAAATTATTCATTCCACAGCCCCAAAAATAATTAATACAATAAAAAAAAATTAAAGTAAAAATAAAACAAATGAACCTGTACTTTACCTTAAAAAAAAAGTAAAAATAAATCCTGACAGATAGGTGTTTCTGTTTATGTGCGCAGGCACCATGTATTTGTGTGTGTGAGGCCGAGAGATCCATTTGCCCCCTTTCTGTATTAGCCTGTCATTATGTGTGGGTGCCCGCATAATTTGACACCGTGCCCCTTCACACACACAACCTCTGTCGTGTGTGTGGGTGTGTGTGTAAAGACTTGCAGAACACTCGCAAACCGTGTTATGCGCAATCCGAGATTCCACTGTAGTTTGTGTAAATGACTGGTGTAATTTTGGCAACTTATTTCATGTACAGGCATGTGAAAAAGTTGGTACCCTTTTATTCTGTGTGTTTTTTTTTGTAAAAACCTGATAAAAATAATCTGATCATGGCAAGTGTTATTTATGGGGAAATGCAACCTTAGATGAATAACAGCATATACATTTTTCTCCACACTATTATTTATTTAACAAAAATGAAACCAAAAAGAAAAGAAATGTGAGCAATACTAAGTACCCCCACCCCTTACTGCTTCCACAGCATTTAAGAGGGTACGTTGCATCCAGGTGCTGCTATTTATCAGCCCTTGATTAATTGATAAGAGGTGTGCAGACCTCTATAAAGTTTTGGTAATTTGCTGTTTAAGAGCATTCAGGTCTGTTTTAATACAATGCCAAGAGTCAAAGACATAAACAATGGTCTTAGAGAAGCAATCGTTGAAGCACATCAATATGGAAAGGGTTATTAAACCATATTAAACCATGAGCATGTTAAGTCCATGACAGTACACTCAGAAGAAGACTGAACTAGTTTGTTTATAAGGACACACACAGGACCTGGGCACCTCTTAGTCATTCAGTCGACTATAAACTCCTCTATATACCAGAGTATTCTAGAGACAAAGGTGAGTTTATCAGTATAAAGCACACCAGAAAGTCTGCATCAGAATGGCTGAAAAACAAAAAAATAAATACTATAGAAAAAAAAATAAAAATAATAATAATAATATAGTCAAAATCCTCGGACCTCAATCAAACTGAAATGCTGTGGTGGGACCTTAACAGAGCTGTGCATAAGAGAATGCCCAAAAACCTTAATGAAGTGAAGCAATGTTGTTAAAAAAGAAATGGGCAAAATTCCTCCACAACGATGAGAATGATAGTCATACAGGAAATTATTACTTCTAGTCCTTGCTGCTGTAGATGGATTTATTGTACTAGCTGTTGAATAATGGTGGGTACTTAATACCCACATTTTTTCTTTTTGGCTATATTCTGGTTCAATAAAAAATAGCATGGTGAAAAAAAAAGTTGTTGTTCATTTGAGGTTGTATTTGTCTAATATTTAGACCTATTACAATCAGGGGATTTTCTTTATGTTTTAAATCACAAGTCCTGGTTTGACTTGTTTGAACACCCTTCATGTGTATCTAAATATAAATGAATAAAGTGTACTCTAAATCAATTCATTTACTTACATATTTATTTGTTTTATATATATATATATATATATGTGTGTGTGTGTGTGGTCTTGTGAGGTTTTACAACTTTTTAATCTGGTGTATCTTAAATAAACAAACAAACCCAAAGATAGATGATACCGATTGCAACATTTATTTTGATTCTGATAAATGCTCATAAATGTTTCTACTGTATTGTATGTAAGTTAACAGTTTCCATGTCACTTACTCTAACTGCAGTTAGATGCTAATTAATGTTTTTTTCATCAACACAATGCTTACATCATTTTTGCTTTTTAAAAAAATAAAATAAATAAAACCAGAGAAAGGTCTGTCATTTTCCAATCACAGTTCATTTAGCTTGATGAAGACTGGTGGCAAATTACTGGGAAAAAAAATTATTAATTAATAAATAAACAGTGTTAAAGGCTTGTCCGTCCACTCGCGTTTACAGCAAATATTGGTTTAAAGGTCTGGAAATGCGCAGCATATAAAAAAATGTCGTTTATATGTTCTTAAAAACGTTCAGAAGGCACTTTTTTATGTAAGAGAAAAATCACAGGTGGGGAGACTGCTGTTCGAGAACTGACTGTCTGCATAGCATGAACCGAAGGCTCGAGTCGCTACAGCGTCTTCCAAACCCTCTAACGTTTTCTGTGCAGTTGTCTTTGGGTGGTATACAGTCCAATAAGCTTCACAATGCACATGGAGGGTTTGTCCACTTAGGTGTTTGAGGTCCATCCGTTCTCCCCTGTGTGAGAAAAGACAGTAGCGCCGTCTAGAAGCGACAGCTTCGCCTGGAGCGTGTGTCTTGTAGAGCCGTATAGTCTCTCCGTGTCAGTGCTACCTGGCCCTCAGGCTCTGTAACAGACTGTAAACATCCTGCTCTCTGCTCAGACCCTCAAACAGAGGCAGAAGATCCAGCAGCTCGGTGTCTGTCATGTCATCAAACCATGATTGCACCGGGACCTGAAAAAGAAAACATACTGTAAAAAACACACTAAAGATAAAAACAGTCAACTCAAGTGAAGTCAAGAAGAAACTGTAACAACATGACAGAATTCTAAACAGTACAACAAACTAAAAAAAATAAACGTTGATTAATTTTCCAACAGCTGCTTTGCCAGTAGTTACTGCCATTTCATACGATAAGGGACAAACATATACTAAACTGGGTTCTCTAGGTAGGAGTCTCCACTTTTAAACAGTAGGTTTTCTCGTAGATTAAAGTCTTCAAGAAATAAAACATTCAAATTTCTCAGTGACATAAGAAGCTTTATTTTTTGCCTCATTCACTTTTGCTGAGGACACAACAGCTGTAATGCAAGTCCTAACAGGAAATGACCTGTTTTGCCAATGGTACATAACACTGCAACTAATTACTGTATGATTGTGATAAAACGCTTGACGATAAAAATCACAGTAATAGACTGAAGTTAAAAGGGAATTGCTTTGAAAGTGATGTTGTCTATTTAAAAAAATGATGAAAGTAACTTCTTAAGAGTTTTGCTCTGGTCTATACAGTACCATCATACTGTAGATTATTTTCCCATTCCAGCACAGCCTGTTGCATTTTATTCCACATGTGTTGTTATAATCAATTCGGGTAAAGGCACTAATTAGATATGTTTAAGCAACATCTGAGAGATTCTGTCACTCAGCATCAGGTATGCCGTTAAAAGAAAGGAATGAAGAAACATTAAAGCACTGAACAGCGAGCGTGAGCTTGACATGGCCTTCACAGTCTCTGCTGTGATTTATTATGAATAAACCCTCAAGTTTCCGTTAAGTTCCTCTACTAGAATACAGCGCTGTTCATGGGTCTTGGTTATGTGATGAAGGCTGTGTGGGCGAGTGTTAGAGAGGTCCTCACTGACTTTTTCAGAAGTGATAGCTTGGAGGCATTGTGTTAAACCATAGAGTCTGAAAGTCTGAATGTACTACCAAGAACTGTTATTACATTACATACAATAAAATAATCTATTGTTAATCTATACTCAGACTTACACTTTAAGAATGTTTCATTTGAAGAGGACCTATTACACTTTTTTTTGTTATTTTTAGGGATTCAGATAAGTCTCCAGAGTATTGATACAAAAATAAAAGAAAATAAAAATCCCTGCTTTTTGTTCTTTTTTTTTATGGGTGAGGGCTTAAACAATTAGATTTTCACCCCTAAAGTTCTGAGAACTTCTTTCTCAGGTCTGCTATAAATTTGGTTTCTCTGCTCTGCTAGATATTTCCTTTTACCTAAAAAGTTATTACTTTAAATAATGAATATTTCTTCTTCTTCTTAGTATTATTTTTTATTTAAGTCAGGTTACACTTGTTTTAGTAAAGATTTATGGAATTTCGCTTGATTAATAAGAAACACAGTTATTGACAGCAGACAGATTTCTTGGACTCCGCTGTTCAAACACAGATAGCATGTCTGGTTGTGAGAATTCAGGTTGAGACGTACAGCGTTCTCGGGGTGGAAGATGTACGAGGCGGGCGAGTTGTCCACTATGATGACTTTGCTGAGTTGTCGGCCCAGCCGGCTGAGGTCTTTGACGTAGTTCCCTCGGTGGAACACGCAGGATTCCCTGAAGAGACGTACGCGAAACACGCCCCACTGATCGAGCAGATCTGCCACGGGGTCAGCATACTGCACAAACACACACATACGTGGAGAACACACTCATAGCCTATTCAAACACACCAATACTTAGTAACTAGTGATGGGTTTATAATGAAAATTGATCATTAACACACACAACATACTATATTTAAAATACAAAAACAGGTAGATTTAAATAGTTTTATGGGTTTTCCCCCCCTTATATTACTGACACTTAGCTCAAGTTTGACCTTTCTCACACTACGTCTACCCCGAAATAATACAATCTGCTGTGTATGACTTGTTTTCATACAGTACTTTTAGTCAAATAGTCAAATCAGATCAGTGCCATATTTAACATTAATATTACTCTACTCTACTATATTGTGTACTTATTGCGGTCTAATATTAACTAGTTAATATATTAAATAGTTTCCCTAAAAGTATTTGTACCAGACAATCCCAAACAGATAAGTAATTTCCCCTAAGGAAGAAAGACTTCACGCACAAATAGTACCATGCAAAAGTCTTAAGCCCCCCTGATCCCTTTACAGTAGGTTCCATTTTTATTAAAGTAATGGGAACAAAAAAGTGGTTGTTTATTGAACAACCTCAGCAGCAACCTCATTTCCCCTCTTGTCTGTTCTAACAGCTTAGCATTCAGCATCAGCAGTACACTAATCACCAGCCTGATTCTCACTTGTTCCTGTCTTACTGTATGTTAGATTTTTTTTATGCTTAGATGATTGACGGGTCACTGTGTGGCTTAACAAACAAACAAACAAAATATTCCTCTGAAACTGCTCAGGTACAGGGACTGGACTGTCAACGAGTGCGAGAAAAAAGAGGGCCTTAAGACTTTTGCACAGTACTACATTTCAATTATAGGTGTCTTTCAAACATAAACCGATCAAATTTTGCTTTTGCTATGACAGATTAAATCCCAATTTATTATGATTCTCTTATAGTCTGTTTTGAATTTATCATCATACCAATTATTTCTATCATAAGTACTTAATTGCCCATGCACTTCACTAATATCAACTATACAGTACTGTACCTTTAAACAGCACAGAAGCAACACATTGTCTATGAACTCTTTTGATGTGTGTACATTATGTGTGTTAATGAGTCTAACCTTAGCTAAGCTGGCTGTGAAGAGCACACATTCAAAGAGTTCACCCATCTTCTGCAGAAACTCGTCTACATGTGGTCTCTTTAACACATAGACCTGCCGGGCAAAAAAAAAAAAGACATTCAATATAACTGGTGTTCAGCAACACACATGCCTGTTTTGCCAATCAGACATTCTTCATTTCTTCATTCCTCACATGTACAAGATGTTTAGTCACTGCAACCCAGTACAAGTAATCAAGAACAGGCCGACCCAGATACACAGAGCCTATCCTGGATTACTTGAACCAGGTAACAGTCATCGATACAGTGGTGACAAACCATGAGTCTCACTTAAAATTTTTTATAAATTAATAAATAATCTCAATTTCAGTCAGACTTGTCTAAAGCAATTTGTTTGAATAAGCTAAAATTATTATATTTAATAAATTATTA
>QMIH01000023.1:1124618-1156637 GCA_003987875.1 Clarias batrachus | reverse complement strand
AATAATAATAATAATAATAATAATAATAATAATAATAACCAGACGTTAAGTATTCCATCAGCTAAAGCATTTATTTTGTTGCTTACTGGGCAACCTCCAGTTCCGAAAAATGAAGCCAACACGTGCAGTTCCACAAGTGGCCACTAGGGTCGTGCTCCAAAAGCAAGTCGATCCCCATAGACCACCATGTTAAAATCTCCAACTTCAGAACAGAAATCAGCATGTGTACAGTCTGGTACAAAAAAAAAAGGTCTTCTTCTCAGATCCCATTCATGGTATCTGTATGGGTTGAATTTTTTTTTGAATCAGGTAAAATGATATTAAGCCATAATATTTATACATAATTGGGGGTGTGGCTATTTGAGGGTCAGCTGCATCACATCACTTTAAGAAGAAATGTAGTTGACTCTGGGTGACATGTAGGGTACAGACGGCAGAGTTCGATCAATTGCCTTAGTATATAAATGAACATTACCCACCATAGCATTTTAGCTAAGCTAAAGCTAAGCTTGCAGTTTATGGGTTGTAACTGAGATACTGTAGGTAGGTGGGTTCCAAACAGTCAGGCTTCCGAATATCATACTGCCAGTTATTGTATTTAACAGGGGTGAATGTACAGTAGTTTTAAATTCTTACCCGTACTATGTAGCCAAATGTTCAGGAAAATAAACCATGGAGGTGGTGGACAGTCCTGTAAATCTCTAACTTTCTCTTTATATTTCCATTTATGCCGCTTTAGAAATATCAGTTCTGTTAGATTGCGGGTTCCAGGGTTTAATTCCAAAATGGGGTTAAATAAGTACTGTATATCCAGAAATGGTCGTGTCCAGATATTTTTTATGTCACGTGTAAAAGCTCTACATCAGCCAGTTGTCCATGATACTACATTCATTAGTTACATTCAACTCACAGATATCAACATTTTTGTGTAAATAAAATAATCCAATCATATCTCGGTAAACGAGTTGCTATATGAGCAAATATTTCAAGTAATTCAGTTTCAGAGCCCAAAGCATATTTTCCAACACATTTGCAAGTAAGTGATTATCCAATATTTAACCATTTTCAAATTAGCAGATGAGAATGTGCAATTACCCAAGTGGGTTTTCACCATATGTCAGTTCCTTTGACTTGAGTAGTTCTGTTCATCAAATAGATTACTAGTAGCAATATTTTTTACTTAAGGAAGGGTGCATTGTACTCGGTAAGCTTGGTGTACACAACATTATATCCTCAACATTTACATCTTCGTCATTACATGGCACAGATGTTGCAGTCAATTGTGCAGTGTGTGGGTTTAATGTTAGATGTGTCTCTGTTTGTCTGTGTTTGTATGCAGAAGTACATCATTATGTGTAAGAAGCAAAGGCAACGAAGGACAAACTGCATGCTGTGTGATGTATCTGTGCCAGCGATGAGGACGGCGGGGGGTCCTGATCCGCCACAGTCGATAATTAGCATAACGGTTTTAGCTGAGGACATGTGAAAGCCTGATATGTAGGAAAGATGCATTTGTCCTGTCTAATATTCTTTCTGTTATAAATGTAGAATATTAATAACCAAAAATGACTGATTTATGTTTTTGCTGATTTCACTCCTTGATTCATTTGGAAGCCCAATTCACTCAATCAATATCAAGATCCGGCTGGGTTGTATGAAGATACATTCATCATTCTGAAAGATATTTATGTGTATATACTGTATAAGCATGGTTTTTTGGATTTTCAATAAAGTCACATACCGGGGTGGTTGGGGGGCGGGTGTGGCTTGGTGTGTTTGTGTACAAGAAGGGGAAGTGTTTGGAGATGAACTACAGTAGACGGCACACCCAAGCTATATCTACTGTTCCTGTATATACAGGGCTACCTCGGAAGGTGAAGTTTCATATTGTGAAACGCATTTTCCCATAGGAAATAATGTAAATGCAGATAATCTGTTCCAGCCACCCAAAAATATTACCAATATTACCAATTTCCAATATTATAATGATATTTTTCCATATTAAACAATCAAAACATTTAGAAAAAAACCTGCAAGTGAAATTTAATATGAAACAAATAAACATTAAACCGCACTTAATCTTAATTTATGATTTCTTTTGGCACCTTTTAAAAACGAAACTGAAAGTGGCTTCCTTTTCTTACTTGCTAACATTCTTGGGACCTGTGGTGCTACAGTATGTCCTCATTAGTCTTGAACAAAAAACAAAAAAGGAAACTTGCTTCGCTTGGCTTTCTACTGGTGCAAACAAGTTTTGATCGGCAACCGGAAGTACGTACAACCGACACGGTCGCTCGTCTGCTGAAAATGCCTCGTATAATTAATACATTTCTTGCAAAATCTGAGCTCTTAAAGCAAAGATGCAGAAGACCCAGAGGTACCACTGTACTGTATGTGATTGACGATTGGGCTGGAACGCTGCCCATAACCCTACGCTCGTGTGTACAGTTTGATACTAAGTGCTCTGTGTGAGAACAGGTGTTTCAATGAATTTTTAAATACTAAAGCATTGAACGACTTTGCGATTTGATTCCAACCAGTTAAATATTCACAATTCACATACGTATGGAACTAACTCTTACAGCTCCTAACAAACCTGAGTCTCCGTATCCTTTTACCTGAGTGTGACCTTGACATTTACTGCAGCACCAGAAAAACAGATGGGCATTAAAACCCTCGCCTAAGCGATGTTAATTTAATGTTTAGTCTGTTTTTTTGCTCTCGTGTTTTGTTTTTAATCTTTATTTTTTTATTTATTTTTTTTATTGCAGAAATAGCAGGCAATTGTCGTTATTTCATATCAAAACTGCTGCATCGTTATTTTGTCAAGCATCATTAGCTGTAAATACAAAATATGAAAAAAAAAACATCTGTTTGGTATTTAGCTCTTGTTAGTACATAAGCAGTTAGGGGTTTTTTTTCTCTTTTCTTTTCTTCCTCAAGCAACCAAGTGATCTGCTGTCCAACGTCTTCTCCACACAAACCAAATCAGTTATATGACTCGAACAGGCTGGCATAAAAATGTTATTAATAATAATAATAATAATAATAATAATAATAATAAATGAATCTGAGCTACAGATTAGAGTGTTGGCATGGAGTATGTACAGTATCCTGTGTATATTACATTATTACCATTTAGTATGTTTCTTATCGTTCATAAAGTAAAATGAATTAGAGTTATATTCTGGACACCACTGCACATTGTTTGATTTTTTTTTATTTATTATTGTGCAAAAGTCTTGAGTTCTCCAGGCTTCCTGAAGATTTTTAGCTTCAATTTTAGTTCATTTTCCTTTTTTTGTCTCTGTACCTGAGCTGATGCAGAGGGATGTTTTTTGTTTGTTACACCACACAGTGTCCTATAAATCATTAAAGCATTTTTTAAAAAAAACATCTAACTTAATGCATGAACCAGTAAGAAACAGGTGAATACTGGCGATGCTGAATGCTGATTGGTCGGAAGAGACGAGAGGGGAAATGAGGTTGCTGCCAAAGTTGATACATAAACAAACAATTTCTAAATTACTGTATATCTTTAGGTACAATTTCTTTTATTTAATCTACATCATTTCATTTAATTTAAGTTCAGTTAATATTAAGTAATGAGGAGGGGCGCAGTACTCTATGCATGAAATGTATACGCACTAAATTTATTGCTATACGTTATATATTGATATAAATGATAATACTATTAATATTATATCAATATAATATAAATTCCAGTATTTTTCTTTTCCTGAAGTGTGTATACATTTTTTTTGGCTGACTCGTATATAATATAATAATAATACAAATATAATATAATACCTACCGCACATTCTGTACATGATGCAACCATATCCCTCTACACATGACTCCTATAATGACATTCTTTATACAGTATGACATCCAGTCAACAGTTCGAGGACAAATTTATTCTGTGTTTGAGAAATGAGGCCCGTTGTGCATTCAGGTCTAAAACTACGAGCTTTTCTGACAATAATTCCGCGGCATGATATGATTCGAAAAATATATCATAATTAAAAATATATAACGGGTTAGGAGGTTAGGAATAAATATTGGGATGTAAAATGGTGAAAACGGAAAAAATAATAAGTAAATAAATAAAGTTACAGATCAGATGCAGGCACAAGCAGGCAGGTATAGTGAGGAAGATATACATACACTGGGGATAGGGATGACCTGGACTTGATCACACTGAGAGACAGAGACAGACAGACAGAGAGAGAGAAAGAGAGAGATCAACATAAACACTTGGAGAATGTAAGCAGCAAACAACATTAAGCCGCTTATAGCTTCAGCTCCGCCATGAACAGACGCCCTGTACTGGAGTGTAAACCGATTCCCTCTCTTTCAAGGTTCACCAAGTTCGCGTGAATTCATGTGCTCCTTTTAAAAAAAAAAGAAGGTGGTCCGAAACAAGGTTAGCTCAGAGCGCGTGCACTTGTAAAGCGGTGGGACATTCCGCTGCAGAACGCGAGGCTTTTGCGAGTAAACACCGCTTGGTAACGTGATCCCACTCGCGGCCATTTATAGCTGTGTGTACCTGTCTTGGCAGCATACGCGCATGTTTGTGGAGGAATTGGTAACGCACCCTGGGCACGGGGTTGCTCGGGTATATGTGTGTGTGTGTGTCTGTGTGTGCATGCGCATGTTTGTGTGTGTGTGTCTGCGGACACAAGAGAAGAGGAATGGAGTCACAAAAAAAAGTTAAGGGTTGCTGAGCAATCGATCATTTTATGGGGACTGGAGGGAGTGCGTGTAAGGGCGTGTGTGTGTGTGTGTGTGTGTGTGGGCGGATATTGAAGAATGTGTGTGTAGGGAAGCATGCCCATCATTTCTGAAGCTAGATGGTAAACATCAGGGGGAGTTCACTGGGTTCGGAACAGCTGGAACACTTTGCGGTGAGGATGGAGAGGCCGAGAGCACGGAGTGTACACAAGAGAGGAGCGAGGCGAGACGACAAACAGATCTTGCACCGAGACGGTGGTCATAACAACGTCAATTAAAAGCATTTTTTTTTTTAATAGAGCCATCGCGCATACATTAAGTGCAAACACACGTGCGCGCTTACCTTAGGGGAGCCTGTGTTCTCCTCGGCAGGTGGAGGCAGCGAACACGTCTTGTTGTTCTGAAGCGGCGGGTCCACATTGTAGTTGCGGAAGCAGCAGAAGAAAGGGCTGAAGATGCTCCTGCTCCTGTGTTTCTTTAAGCTGCTGTTCGACTGCGAGACTGCAAGCAAGAAAAACGGTCACTGCAACATCTGCACATTCACCTTCTCTGCCCTGCAACTCAGAACACTGTTGCCTCACATCTGTTTCGCTCACTCGGAGGAGGTCGGAGCAAAGAGAGGGGGGAAAGAAGAAAAAAGAAAAAAAAAAAAACTGGAAAAGTTGTCAGCACGGCTGCCACACAGGGCAAACAGGACCTCCTGTATTAATGTATACAGGGAACACGTTTCCATGGTATCCAGTGTTACCTTTGCCCCGTACCCTTGTATGCGTTCTGTCTGAGCGACGGCTCGTACATGCATATCATTAGTCAACAGTAATGGGTTCGGAGAAAAAGAAGTTACGCAACCCTCAGAGAAGCAAAAAAAAAAAAAAAACATGACTACTCCCCAAACCCTCTTCTAAAATGGACACTGTGCAGATACAGCAAATCATAGCAGAAAATATTTCAACAAATAAAGATACACTTATTGATTTATTGTGTAATTTACAAGACTAAAACATCTGTCAAAGTAACGGTAAAGTCAAATGTAGTTGAGTTATGGATAAACTCGGTACTCGGGATGTGGAGAGGAGTTAGTTAACTAAAGTAACTAGTTGAGGTAAGTTGAGTTATGTTATGTTAAGTAGAAAGATAATGACACAGTAACCTAAATGTTCCTATGTTTACTACATTTCTATTTACAGTTAACATAAAGTCTTGAGGACCATAAACGCTACAGTATTTCCTACTTTCCTGAAATATTTATATTTGACCTAATTTACATAAAATCAGTTCAAGAGATTAAAATTCTTGACATTTGAATTTGTGAGATTTATATTTAATTTTGTAGCTGAAATGTTTGAAGGTAAAAAAAATGTAATTTTCAAATTTAGCATTAAAAATGTTAAATTTAATTTAATTTAATTTTTTAAATTAGATTTGAATTAGATTTTTCACTTTTTTAATATATACACTTGGAATATAATATTTTACATTTTAAGTTTGGAAGATTTGACTTTTTTATTTTTAATATTTGCATTTTTTTTATTTTGAATAAAGATTTTATACTTTCGATATTTAATTTTTTTTATATTTTATTTTTTCAATGTTTAATATTTGGTTTCTGCTTCAGTAAATTTTTTTGTATATTTCTATATTTTAATTACATATGATTTTTTAAATAGTTTTTTTTTTAGATATTTGTACATTTGATTTTTCGTTTTGAACTTTTGTGGTTTAAATGTTTACTTTTGTTTACTTGTAATTTTAAGTTTAATGTAATTGTTATATATTTTTTTCATTTAATTAAATCTTTGTGTTTTTTTAAGATGTTTAAGATTTTCAAGTTTAGTATTTGAATTACAATTTTTTTAGGTTGGAATTTAATATTTCTGAAAAATCTTTTTTCTTTTTTTTAGATATTCTTTTTTTTTCTTAATATTTAAGATGTAAGATGTTATTTTTACATAATTTTTTAATTAGTTAGAAATGTTGGACATTAAGATTTTAGCAATTTGGATTTAGAATTTAGATTTTTTTTTATACTCAACTATATGTGACTAATAGTTTCTATTCCTATGTCTTAGAACATCCTACACCAGGAAAAAAAATCAGTTTATTATATATATGACTTTCAAATATGAAAAACAAAATTATTCATATATTATATTAAAGTTGAATATTTATATACATCTGACATTTTGTCATCCTTTAGGCACCACAGCAATGTTTCATTCCTTTTTACACTTTAATTAAACATCCACAGGTCTGAAATGCCACGTAGCGATATAGAATTACAATAACGTTGTGGTAGAACAGAGTGTTAGCTTGTGTATGCGTGAAAGTGGACGCGAGTGCTTAATGGGTAAAATAACTTGCACTTCAAAAATGACCTGAATTCTAAATTTCATCTTTGAGCCGTCGATTCCCTTCCTAAAAAGAGACATGTTATGAAACTCGGAGCAGCCTGATCTCAACCACACCTAATCCACGTTTCCCAGCTCAGCATGAATCACGGTTCAGTCACCAAAAATCAACACATCCGTCTTCCATCCGACAGCATAAATAATGTTATAATCAGTTATAGGAAAAATATTATGCAATGATCCCCAGGATGAAAGCAGTGCATTTGTAATTACCACATGCTTCAGCAGAGGGTGTGATGTCAGCTCTTTAAGGCAACACACTGTAGTAAAACAAAAAACACAAACATTTCCATTGCTGCATTATGGTGTTTCACTGCAGACTGTCCGAGAATAAGGGGAAAGCGCAATGGGGAGCTGGCTCTGAACGTCCAGCAATGTTGTGAGACAATCAATAGCAAAGTGATGCTCTTACACTCATACATCAGCATTAATAACTGATTTATTTGTTTTTCACAATAAAGCTGCTTTTAAATATGTGAATGTTAAAAAGCTGGCCAGCCGAACGTTCCCGCGAACAGGCCACTCCATGAGAGAGGCTTGGAAAAATATTTATGAACACATTTAATGGTGTTTTTTCCCCAACATTTTAGACAGTCAGATCAAATCACAGACCAAGCGACAGACTGAAAGACAGACAGACGGTCAGACAATCAAAACAAACAAACAGACAGATTAAAAATACAGACAAACTGACTCGGTGATCAACAGACATAAAACAACCAGACAATCTGTAACACAGACAGACAGACAGAGACTGAAAGAGTGAAGACAGGCAGATTGACAAATAAACAAACATACCATGGAACGGACAAAAACTGATAAACTAAGAAAAAACTTTTTTTAATTTGTCTACCATGTATGATACAAGATTTTTGTTGTATTTTTACATTAATAAAGAATTCTTAGACATCGCAGACATAAAGCCAGCAGACAGGCTGGTGGACAGATAGACAGATAGAACACCAGAAAGACATATAGATCAACAGACTGACAGACGGACCAACAGATTCACAGACAGAAAGACAAACAAACAAGCAGGCTGACAGACAGACATATACAGACTGACAGACAGACAAACAAATAGACCGTTGAAAAGACTGACAGACAAAACCACAGACAGCCTGAAAGACAGTTTGTTTACAATGTATGATGCAAGAGGAAAAACAATGCATTAACATAGAAATCGCAGACAGGCGCACACGCAGACACAGAACAGACAAAACAGCAGACGGACAAGCTGGCAAACAGACTATATTCATATATATATTCAGACTGTGTATAGATATATAGATAGAAAGATAATCTGACAGATAAAGACAATAAAAAAGTACTAAAACCACATCTGTTTTACACATCGCCAGCTGTGATGACATATTTTCACTATACCACCATTAAGAAACACTGGACCGCTCATCAAACGATCCGCGAGTCCACACAGATTTACGGCCTTGTCACGTTCTGTGCTTTTAAAACCGACCGCCAGATCCAATGACACCATTACGATCAGGGAAACTGTGCATCTTTAAATCTTTTGGGAACATGTGTATGGACACCATACCGAGCGCATACGGTTTGAAGAGACTTCAAGAGATGTCGGCCGTGGCCTTTAACATTTCATTCCACCGCGTGACATTTTCCGAATTCCTCGCTTTATCAGCTAACTGTCCAGAAGAGAACAAAAAGTGACTTTCACCAGAGTCAGCCACACGCAGAGGGTCGAGTTCGTCTCATGCGGATTATGTTGCACATCGTGTTGACGACCAAATACTCGATAACGGTGTCAGGTGTCAATGGGGCACAAGTAATCAACTCATTAAATGCACCATTCAGTGTTAATCAGGGTTACAATGTGCAAAGTTGTACAGGGTGTTTGTACATATATAAGCTACCTCCATTGATTTTCTTATTAGGTCACTGAACCAACAGGACAGAATCAATGATAGCTTTATTACCTACATAATTACTGGGGTTGGTTTTGTTTGTTTATTTATTTATTTATTTACACACTTTTTTAAATGGCAGTGTTTCCCATATGGAGCCCCTAAATGGGAAAAAAAGATGTATGGTGGGAAAGATGGTGGGAAAAATCTGATAAATAAATAAATAAATAGATAAAATCGGGACATGGGGGGAAAAAATCGAGACCACGTGACTCATACTTCCGGGTCAGTCTTTAAGCACCAAATTACAGGAAGGGCGTTAATGCTGTCCACTGGCTGCGATGGAGGGGACCTTGAAGGTCAAGACGAACACCATCATAGGAAGCCATACTACTCTTGAATCAGGACCAGGTACACAAAATTTTATTACAAGTCATAAGCATAAATGTTAGTCGACAAGATGCTGCACACAGTACTTTAACACATTGACGTAAATGCCACATTCCGCATTTTGGTGCTGGAAGACTTTACTGCAAGAATGACTCTACTTTTTTTTCTATGTCCAATTTTTTTTTTCTTTTCCCCACCCATATGTACCTTTACAGGTTCCATATTTTTCTAATATTTGAAAAGGGTTTTTTTTTCTTCCAAAAACTCATTTTTAATAACCTGCTAACACGCGGTTATCACTGTCCCCTTGCACCTCCGGGTTCCGGGTTCCGGGTTCGATTCCCGGCTCAGGTCTGTGTGCATGGAGTTCACATGTCCCTCCCCATGTTTGTTGGGTTTCCTCGAGGTAATCCGGTTTCCTCCCGCAGAACAAAGACATGCAGATTAGGCTAACTGGAATTCACAGATTGTCTGTAGTGTGTGAATGAGCGTGTCCTGCGATGGACTTGCACCCAGTCCAGGGTGTGCCCCAAGTTTGCTGGGACAAGTAGGCTCCGGGCCCCCACGACCCTGTATACAGGATAAAGGGGTATAAACGATAAGTGAGTGATGCTCTAGCATTGTGTATGTATTTACATAGTACTGTATGTAATAATGCATTATGCACATATACATGCCTCTATGCAAACACAATTATCCTGACCCGGTAACAAAGCTAAACACTGAAGCATAATGAAATCTCGTTAAGTCAACTGACCCCGATAACAAAGACGCTTTTTATGCGATGATGTACTCCAATCAAACTCTATTTATAATACACAACATGTAGCAGTTTCCCAGAGGATTAGGCGTAAATCAGGGGGGAAAATGCCAAGCTGCCCCGAACACCTCTAACCAGCTTCTCCAAAACATGATTTCATACACAGGCTCTAGCTTTAAAGGTCCACTATGTCTTTAATAAGTTAACACTCAGTCTCAGAGCTCCCCCAAGCTGTGTGTGTTAATGCTCCAGCTGAAATCTGCTAGAAAGATAAGGTATTTGTGTATACCTTAAACTCCCTCCGTTTCACATCTCTGCCAATGCAAGAATGTAAACGAGATACTGAAAAGACACGCCCCACAGCCAAGTTGAGCAGAAGTGAGTTGAGGAGAGGGTTTCCCTTGTATGAGGTCACATTAGGGGAGGAAATGTAATTGGCAATAGGATGTTCCTATTTCATCTTTTATTTGTGAAGACTTGTCTGAACACCCCAAAGTGGCTCAATAATATTTGAATCTGGTGACTGTGTAGGCCATGGGAGATGTTCAACTTCACTTTCATGTTCATCAGACCACTCTGTCACCAGTCTTGCTGTGTATATTGGTGCATTATCATCCTGATGCACGGCACTGCCTTCAGGATACAATGTTTGAACCATTGGGTGCACATGGTCCTCCAGAATGGTTCTGTAGTCCTTGGCAGTGACGCGTGCCTCTAGCACAAGTATTGGTCCTCGGGAATGCCATGATATTGCAGCCCAAACCATCACTGATCCAGCGCCATGCTTCACTCTGGGCATGCAACAGTCTGGGTGGTTCGTTTCTTTGGGGCTTCTCCACCCCGGATGTGGGAAAGACAATGGTGGTGGACTCATCAGACAACAATACATATTTCACATTGTCCACAGCCCAAGATTTTCACTGCTGGCACCATTGATACCGACGTTTGGCATTGGCATGAGTGACCAAAGGTTTGGCTGTAGCAGCCCGGCAATGAACATCGACCCTGTGGAGCTCCAGACGAACAGTTTGGTGGAAACCGGAGAGTTGAGGTGCACATTGAATTCTGCAGTGAGTTGGGCAGCTGTGGTTTTATGTTTGTTGGATACACTGCGGGTTCGCACCTGGACATCCCTTTCAGACAGCTTCCTCCTGCGTCCACAGTTACTCCTGTTGGATGTGGTTCGTCCTTCTTGGTGGTGTGCTGACGTTACCCTGGATACCGCGGCTCTTGATACATCACAAAGACTCGCTGTCTTGGTTACAGATGCAGCAGCGAGACGCACACCGACAACTTGTCCTCTTTTGGACAACTCTGATATGGCACCCATAATGTTGTGCACATTGCAATGTTTTAAGCAAAACTGTGCTATTACTCTGCTAATTAAACCTTCACACTCTGCTCTTGCTGGTGGAATGTGCATCAATGAAGATTTGACGAACAATGAAGAACAGACTGGTCAAATTTATCCATGAAACCACCAACACTAAATTGGCCAGTGTTTCAGTTTCATTGTCCAACCAATGTGTGTAAGAGCAACACATTCAGTTCATATGATTTATTTATGAACTGATTTATGTCTCTTGTGTCGAACTCCCAACCACTGCTTCATTGTTCTATGTGAGACCTCTTCCTCCTTTAGTCTGTCGCTGGTCCAAATCACATAGTTGCTTGCGTCACTGCATGGAGCGACTGCTTTGTTCTCACTTTGTGCATTCCCCAGTGGCAGCATTAACACTTTAATCAAATCTCAAGGAATTAAAGCACCCATGTACTTGTTTAATAGTCTTGGGTATAAATGCTGCATCCTGGTGGAACAGCATATTGTCCATGAGGTTGGAATCCATTGTTAATGAGTATACACACACATGTTCACACACTCGTACTGACCGAGAATCGCCAATTTATTGGAATGGCATGTTTTTGGGAGGTGGAGTCAAAACAAACAAAAAAAAAACCATACAAAACCATCTTGATCTCACGATCAAACCAGGGACCTGGTGCTTGTTTTTACTCTACGCATGTTAAAGGAAGTTATACATGAACAGGACAATACATTCACACTACACAGGTTTTTAATACTTTAAAATTCACTAACTGTGTTTTTTTTGAGAAGTTCCAAAGTGTATCACAGTATTGTGATATTTGTGGAATTTGACTACAGCATCTGAAGCTGATTTAGAAACGGAAACATTATTAGTTCCAGATTTTTGGACAAAGTTCAGCCCATTATTTTTTGGCACCCTGGATCTGGCTTATTTATCTTACATCTTGGACCTTACCCATTACAGCGTTTTTTTTTTGTTTTTTTTTAACTTCCCTAACCTCTATCGCGTCTTCCAAAATGAAGAAATCTGCACAGTCCTGTTTTCCTGCTCCAGTGCTGATATTTGATCCGAAGTGTGCGTATGGAAATGGGCGGGGACGAGGAGGAAGGAGGCGGGAAGCAGGACAGCCAGTGTGGAAGAGCCTGGTCTGAATCCTGCCTCTTAACCACAGCATACAAACTGTGCTTTCTCCCTGTCACAAACAACAGTGCAGAGAGTTTGAGGCTTCCAGACACACACACACACACACACGCCTAGAAACATATTCTCAGGCTGCCCACAGGAATGTGTCTGGAGTCAGCCTGCATGGCGATGCCATTCCACCCTCCCTGTCTGATCCAGAAGATTATGCCGTGTTGCTAAATGTTAAACTGCAATGTTTTCCATTAAAGCCGCACGCCACTGAGCAAACAAGTTAACGCACTTGTAAAAGCAAAGCTGGCAACATGGCGTTGTTTATCAAGTGAAACACACATCCACATTTTGCATGTTGTCTGGTTGCTGCTTTCATCGACAGTTTAAGCACAAAGTGCCACAGAGTCTTTTTACTTTCAGGCAAGTGACGGGCAATTTAAGAATCCATTTTAAGACGTGCTAATGTTCAGTGCTGATAAATGATATAAATCACGCAAGCCGAAGAAATCTCCATTTGAAGATCTAAACAAATATCTCATATTATATATAACATATAACACATATTATATGGATAATCCTTTACCCAGAATCACTGTTTAAAAGTGCAGGGAAATGGCATTGCATTACACCCCAGTGTGAACGTTCCAGTGCTCTCAAATCTAAAGGTCAGGTCTATTAGTTTGTCCCTCTGGGGGAACTTTTAAAGGATTTACGTATAACCCTAGACCAGAGTGTTTCCCTGTCAGAAAAGCAAAGATAAAAGTAAAGAGAAGCCTTTTACGAGCTCTGACTACAACAAACCACCTGCTGAAGATCCCTGAAAGAGGCCTCCAAGCATAGAGCCCTGTCTGCTCGACATCAGCTTGAACATCGATCAAGCAGAGTGTGGCAGAGTGTCATTATTCTCAACATTATACAGTACTTTACGCGATGTGTCCTGCGCGATGACTGTACTTAAAGGTTGAATCCAAGCTGCCTCTGAGGCCCCCTGGTGGTTGGCTGCAGTACAGTTTTTAAACTGTCTGTCTCCTGTGGTCGTGTCCAGCGGCAAAAACAGTCACGGGCGCACATTCAGGAAGAAAACACATCTAATAAAGGTGTGTTAACTTAAACAATACTTTTTCTCCTCAGTAACTTCTTCCACGTCAATCCGAATTGCTTCTGAACCGTCAGACTGAACACTACAAAACTAACCAGGCTGAATCCCAAATCCCTCTCTAACCCCTGAACAAGGGCACTACTTGATGTGTGGAACAAGGGAACCTACATCCTACATACTGCACTAGCTTTCCATTTCACGCTATTTGAGATTCAACCCTGAAACAGTTGGTTAGCAAGTATTTAGAAAGCTTGAAATGTTAGCATTTGCTACCTGCACATCATAGGCGATGACATCATCCATAGCAACTGAAGCACTGCATAATATTGACCACCCAACTGAGAATTGGTTCCTCTCAATGTTTCTTCCTATTGACATCTCGGGGAGTTTTTCCTTGTCACCATCGCCCTCATCAGGTACAAACTGATCATTTTGATGCCTGCATACTTTCTCACATTTCATACACATTTTTAATTCTGTAAAGCTGCCGCCTTGCGACGATGACTATTGTTATATATAAAAGTGCTGTACAGGTAAAATTAAAATTTAATTTAATGTGCTAATGCTAACGCTATCACTTACAAACGGCACCAAATCCAGTCGGAGTCAGACATTTGTTTACCGTCTGAAGTAGTCACGTTATGACAACAAATCATAACATTTCCACGTTTGATTCTCATTTGAACAAGTCCACCACTGCATACCGCACATGAAAATAATTAGCAGATCAGAAGCTATCAGGCCCTAGCTTACGCTTTTATCTGTGTGACAAAGTGTCGGGTAATCCGGTAGGTATTTAGGTAATAATGAGTCTTCTGTTATCATTAATCATTAACGTCTGCTGCTGTAATAGTCACATGACTGGAAAAGGTCAGTAGTAGTGTTGAGACAGTAGTAGTAGTAGTAGAGACAGTACAGTTCAGAAGAATAGATGTGAGACAGACGCGCTGTCTCCTGGGCCGTATCCATTGTCCACGCTTAGACTGTGGCTCTAGATGGCGCCTCTAGATGGCGCCTCATATTTCAACATGAAACAGGGTTCAAAATGTGTCCACACAATGGGACTCAATGGTACTGTACCATGTTGTCCATTCATTGGTGTTCCTATTGGGCATACTCTATTTAAAGATTAAATGCTTTCTGATAGACTGCTTCTGATTTAAACAGCTGCTTTGAAAACGAAACTGAAAGTGTCTCTCTTTTCTTCTTGTTAATGCCCTTTTTAACATTATTGGGACCAATGGTGCTATGTTTTTACTAAATCTTGCACAAAATGGCAAAAAAAGCAAAAAAAAATAGTGTAAACTTGCTTCACTTGGATGCAAACAAGTTTTGAACGGCTTCCAGACGCACACACACCAGTGTATTCGCTGGTATGACAAAAATGCTAAGTATGCTGAATCAAATTCCTTGTAAAATTTCAGGTTTCAGGATTCCAAAGTACCGCTGTATACCATGGATCTCGTCAGCCAGGCACAGGTTCTCATAATGACAAATGCATGTCCTGCAACTGTAGTAACTCACAAAGACACACTATTTTGACCATTAATATGTAATATAGCGCTTTATTAGGATCATTTTTTAAAATTTGTTCAGGAATACAGACTACGGCCCGATCTGGTGTGGAGATTTCTTGCCTCTCGCACAGACACACACCATATGTGGATGTCAAGCATCAGCTGCTGTACTTGCAGTGTGAGGATGCGATTTTCATTCAGTGCTAGTTCTTTAAAACGAGCTGGACGCGTTGATGTGTTACGTGTTATGTGTTACGGCGTTTCCTGAAGGCTGTAAATGAACCGGCGAAGTGATGGAACGTGGGCAATTTATTTCCATCGATTCATGCCACAGTGGAGAAGCAGAGCTACTGTACTACAGGCCAATATGGCAAGAGGAAACACTGAGCAGCGCTTAGAAAGACATGTTGAAAATCTGTTAACAAGCTACGCTTGGCTGACAGCTACGCTTTAAGGCCCAACAAAAACATCATGTTAATTCTGAGATTATTCACTCTTACTCACTCACTCACGGGCTATACCGCTTAATCCTGTATATAGGGTCGTGGGGGGCCTGGAGCCTTTCTCTGGAGACTTGGGGCATGAGACCGGGTACACCCTGCACGAGGTGCCAATCCATTACACACACTCACATGCTTATTTACACACTACGGGCAATTTGGGAACGGCAAAGTAGAATTACCGGCATGGCTTTGGACTGTGGGAGGAAACCGGAGCACCCAGAGGAAACCCACCAAGCAAGGGGAGAACATGCAAACTCTACGCACACAGACCGCAAGGCAGGAATCGAATCCCTTGAGATGCACGGTGACAGTGCTAACCGCTACACCTATGGGTGCCGCCCATTCTGAGTGTTTTTTTTTTCCCAAATAAAATCCCAGTAGCACAATAAAAACAACATTTAAACAGGACGTGTTCATGTGCTGATGGGCTGTCACACAGACAGGGCTTCTCTGCGTGCCGGAAAGAGAGGAAGCACAGGAAATTCTCCACATTCCTGACAGGAAGAGATAATAAGCTTCCGACCAACAGTGCGGGAAAAATAGCCATCAGGAACACAGCAGGGCTTCTGAGGCAGGAGTTCACACACAGCGTGCTCACTGAGGGAGGCGTGTATCCAAACAGAGACGGAGAGAAATGCTAGGTGGTGCTAAAGGTGTGGGGGGAAAAGTGAAGGCTCTGCTGCAGTTTAAATAATTCAGATGGAAACACCACTGGTCCTGTGTAAACACCCGCAGAGCTTAATGCTAAGAAGGTCATCTACTGCATCAGAGCCGCGGCTGTACAGTAAACGCTCACAAATCAGTTCTCCATGTTTAGATAAGCCTTTTACAAACACCGAAAAAAACCACTTAACCTTACTAAAAAAAAAAAAAAAAATCTACGTAAATGATCAGGGACCGTTTCACAGCCTAAAGACTGACGAATGATCGCATTGCTTCACTCTAACACTTCTAGCACTATATATCAGACAAGCACCGAGACCCCTTCAGCGTATGATTTAAAGCGGAAGACATCGCCGAGTTGAGCCAGCTGTCTTTCATTTCCAGTCTCTTGTTTATCGTTTTCATGCTCGTATATATATTTCCCTATATCAGGATGTCGAGTAAGCACATGTCTGAAGCCCATTTATCAGCCAAAGTGCTCTGGAGATAACACTTCTGGCTTTAATAGCATGCAGCCCGACATTAATCGAGAACACAGAGACATTCTCTTGTCTCAACAGAGCTTCACAAACAAGGCAGCCGGGGCGTTTCACACGCTCGCAATAACATCTGAGGGGAGACCAGACGAGACGCAAACCTATAATTCAACATTCCAGCTTCGCCGCTGCGTGAGGATTCACTTTAATAACAGCGTCGAGAGTAAAGAGAAGGCGAAAGGCCTTCGGGCACTGCACTTGGGTGCAACTTTATTAGGTATTTATTAGATATTAAAAAGAGTCCTTTAAAAAAAATCGTGAGACACTGAAATTTAAATTTAATTAAACAAACCCCACCCCAAAAAAAGAAAACGTAAAGAAAATATGAAGAAAGTGAAAGATTTTTAAATTTTTATTATCATTATTATTATTACTATCAACATTTAGTAATATTATATTTAGAGCCCAGGCACTATAGGGAGGTGCAGGACACTCTTGTTTTCCTAGGGATTTTTTCCCCACCCTTTTGGCCTTTTTGGGGTCTTAACATGCTCAAAAACCGGGTGCTTGGGCCCACTCATCGCTCAACTATGTTTATTCTTGTTATTACTATTAGGGCCCAAAAGCACTAAGGCTACTTTTTTTTTTTTTCAAAAAAAGACATGAAGATCAGCACACAGGGTGGAATCAGCTGCCATTAGGACGCCTGAGAGGCTGGGCCCTGGGTGTGGAGCTTTTACAGGATATTTGAAGAGTAGCTCATATACATTCACATGTATGAATGCACATTTAGTTCTCATAAAATGAGCTCTACTAAACAGGAAGTCATTTTGGAAGTTATTTTGAATAACTTGGAATTTTTATCTTATTTGGAATTTGACAAACTCCTTCTAACTCCTTCCTTATATGATCAGTGCCAAACCAAGTCAATATAATATCAAAACACTACGGATGCAAAATTGTAACGGGATTTTTGATATCTCAAATTGTTCAGCTGAGGTGATGCCTTAAACTTAGGCCGAAAATTACTGCCGAGTAACATCATATTAACACGTCTTAAAACATACTGTAATTCCCCCTATTCTAAAATCATGTCATAAAGGCATTGGTATGTCCACTTTAAATGCATCTGCCCACTGTCTTTCCACTGTGGCGTTGCTGCAATGGCACAGGTGCTTGGGCCCAATAATCGTTCCTTGCGACGCTTATCGTTGAAGGGCCGGCTTGTTCTTCTAAGGATTGTTTTCCCAGTCATTCATGGCTTTTTGTTTTTTTTTTGTCATGCTTAAAATGTCATGAAAATCAGCACACAGGTTGGGTTTGCTGCCAATAGGATGTCTGAGCGGCTGGAACCTGAGAGTGGCACAGGGCCTTCACACAAGATTTTGTTGCGTAGCTCATATACACTCACACATATACATGTGAAACCAGGTAGACATTTAAAACTTATTGAACTGAACAACTTTTACTATGCATGTCATGGGTTATATTCAACAGCAAGTCAGTTATTTTGAAGTGTTTGCAAAATGCATCCAAAGGAATTTGATATACTCCTCCTGGAGGATTTAGACGAACGCCACCAAACCGGGCCTATGTGATCTCAAGACAAAGAGGGTGCAAAATTGCAAAGTGATTTTTGATATCTCAAACGGGTCAACAGTTGCTTAAACTTATGGCATAAATTGGCTAATAACTTCGTAATTATATATACTTATGTATTTGTATATTATGCAATGATAGTATTGGTATATCTCCGTACCCACTGTGCGTACTGTTTTTCTGGTGCTCCCGGGTCGGTACTACAGATTGTGGGTGCTTGTGTTCGATCATTGTTGCTTTGCAACTATATTTTTCATTCTGATTTTTACTATCGGTTTATTATTTTCATTCTTAAAAAATCGAATGAATAGTTAATTAATTATTAATTATGAAGAACTAAACATTTACTTTTATAACTTTTACTTCTTCTTGCACCGCCAGGGTCCGGGTTCGATTCCCGACTCTGTGCGCATGGAGTTTGCATGTTCTCCCCATGCTCGGTGGGTTTCCTCCGGGTACTCTGGTTTCCTCTCACAGTCCAAAGACATGTAGATTAGGCTAATTGGCGTTCCCAAATTGCCCGTAGTGTGAAAGTCTCCTAGGATAGGCTCCAGGCCCCGGTGACCCTGAATACAGGATTAAGTGGTATAGATGATGAGTGAGTGAGTAAGAGTTAATATGTAGCCGTTCGCTACATATTTACCTTTTAAACAATTGCCTCACATAATTTTATGCATCAATACAACAATTGTAAAATAACTGTAAAAAGACCTTTCATAAACTTTTCATAAGTCTTTCCAGGTCTGTAGAGCGTAAGAGCGCCCCATTTTTCTATATAAAGCAGCAGATTTACGGTCTCAGCCAGGTTTTAAGAAGTGTGCATCACGATCATGACGTTACATAACAATCTTAGCATTGTTTTGGTTGCATCATACATACAGTACAGAATCCGACTCAAAGAGGATTGGAGGATTGGCTGCATTCAAACACAGGCATCTCAGCATCAGATGCACAGAGGCTGAAAACATGAGTGAGGAATTAAACACACTGTGAGCTCACTGGATAGAAAGAGCCTGGTATCTTTCCTCTGGTAGTGCTGTATGGAGATCTTGGTGGCTCGAGGCCACACAACCACATCTCCGGAGTGTGGCAGAATTAAAAGACGGGCATGGTGGGATTAAGTGAGAAGAGCTCAGCCAAAAACAATGTGAGAGATCCGACTAGCGAGGCTTGTTACGTAACACAGCAGCAACCGCGGCCCACGTTGTTTGGAAGGGAGGAGGTTTGCAGAGAGAGAGAGAGAGAGAGAAAGGAAGAACACATAATAGAAAGGGACTAGCAGAAGATCCAGCGCACACTAAAAAGTAAATGTCACACACAATTAGCCCTGCTCTGGGTTCCCTTTTACATTAGCATGCGTGGAATCCAGGAAAAACCTACTGAGGCAAAAACAATCTAGATACTACGGCATTGCAACAAGGCAGAAGACACATCTGAATTAAGAAACGAAAATTACAACAATTACCGCAAACTATTTTATTATTTTATTGTTTATAAGTTTTGTCTGATTGTTGTTTGACATGACCGCCCAGGAGTGGTCCGTGAGTTTTTATCTGTTGTATTTTAGACAAACTACTGCTAACAGTTAGTAACTTTCACACTACATTTGTAAGTTGTTAGACGATTTAGACGCCAACGCCACCAAACCAGGCTGATATGATCTCAAGACATTGAGCATGCAAAATTGCAATGGGATTTTTAATATCCCAAATGGTTCAGTCATGGCGAGGCCTTAAACTTATGGCGATTGACCAGATGCGCAGGTGCTTGTGCCTGATCATTGTTGCTTTGCAAGTACACAAGACATTTTGGCTATATAAATTCTGTCAGTGCAGTCATACCTCACATGCCATTAGAAATGTTTTATTTTATGTAATAAAAGTATTTAACAGGTGGACTCGGGGGCGTAGTAGGTTGCTGCCGGATCTGTATGAACGGAGTGTGCAGGTTCTCCCCGTGTTTGGTGGGTTTCCACCATGTGATCCGGTTTCCTCCCACAGTCCAAAGACATGCAGATTAGGTTGATTGTCTTTTCCAAATTGCATGTAGTGTGTAAATAAGTGTGTGTGTGCGTGTGTGTGTGTGTTTGTGCCATACAATGGAAAGCAGGTTTTATGTGAATGAAAGCATAAAACTGATTGACATTCATAAAAGACTTGAAACACAGTACGATGATGAGACTCCTAGCCGCAGTAAAACATTTGAACGTTTTAAAGAAGGCTGTATGTCTGTGAATGATGATCCCCACCAAGATGGCGCGAAGCCCACTGCGGTCATTCCCAGAAACAGTCAGCAACGGCTAAATCTTGAAAATCTAGCGATAACTTGTCTCCAACATCTGTCTGCAAACGAACATTTATCATTTTGCTTTTGATTCAATGTATGAACAATACCTGCTATGATCCATTACACAGAAAAGGTTCAGAAACTGCTGATGCTTACTTTATGTCTGAAAAATAAAACAGGAACCGTAACCTGAAACAACCTGAACAAGTTACAACATGGCTGAACAAGTTACAACATGGTCCACAACACGTGGACAAAATTGTTGGTACCCTTCGGTCAATGAAAGAAAAACTCTCAATGGTCACAGAAATAACTTTAATCTGACTAAAGTAATAATAAATAAGAATTCTATGAATGTTAACCTATGAAAGTCAGACATTGCTTTTCAACCATGCTTCAACAGAATTATAAAAAAATAATAAACTCATGGAACAGGCCTGGACAAAAATGATGATACCCCTAACTTAATAGTTTGTTGCACAACCTTTTGAGGCAATCACTGCAATCAAACGATTCCTGTAACTGTCAATGAGACTTCTGCACCTCTCTGCAGGTATTTTGGCCTCCTCACTCCTCATGAGCAAGCTGCTCCAGTTGTTTCCGGTTTGAAGGGTGCCTTTTCCAGACAGCATGTTTCAGCTCCTTCCAAAGATGCTCAATAGGATTGAGGTCAGGGCTCATAGAAGGCCACTTTAGAATAGTCCAATGTTTTCCTCTTAGCCATTTTTGGGTGTTTTTTGCTGTGTGTTTTGGGTCATTGTCCTGTTGCAAGACCCATGACCTGCGACTGAGACCCAGCTTTCTGACACTGGCCAGCACATTTCTCTCTAGAATCCCTTGATAGTCTTGAGATTTCATTGTACYCTGCACAGATTCAAGACACCCTGTGCCAGATGCAGCAAAGCAGCCCCAGAACATAACAGAGCCTCCTCCATGTTTCACAGTAGAGACAGTGTTCTTTTCTTCATATGCTTCATTTTTCCATCTGTGAACATAGAGCTGATGTGCCTTGGCAAAAAGTTCCATTTTTGTCTCATCTGTCTATAGGACATTCTCCCAGAAGCTTTGTGGTAGTTTCCAGGCATATTCCAGTCTGGCTTTTTTCTGATTTGTTTTCAACAATGGTGTCCTCCTTGGTCGTCTCCCATGTAGTCCACTTTGGCTCAAACAACGACGGATGGTACAATCTGCCAGTTATGTTCCTTGAGCATGAAGTTCACCTTGGATCTCTTTAGAAGTCTTTCTGGGCTCTTTTGTTACCATTGGGATTATCCGTCTCTTTGATTTGTCATGAATTTTCCTCCTGCGGCCACGTCCAGGGAGGTTGGCTACAGTCCCATGGATCTTAAATTTCTGAATAATATGTGCAACTGTAGTCACAAGAACATCTAGCTGCTTGGAGATGGTCTTATAGCCTTTACCTTTAACATGCTTGTCTATAATTTTCTTTCGAATCTCCTGAGACAACTCTTTCCTTCGCTTCCTCTGGTCCATGTTGAGTGTGGTACATACCATGTTACCAAACAACACAGTGACTACCTGGAGCCCTATATATAGGCCCACTGACTGATTACAAGATTGTAGACACCTGTGATGCTAATTAGTGGACACACCTTGAATTAACATGTCCCTTTGGTCACATTATTTTCAGTATTTTCTAGGGGTACCATCATTTTTGTCCAGGCCTGTTCCATGAGTTTATGTTTTTAAATAATTCTGTTGAAGCATGGGTGAAAAGCAATGTCTGACTTTCATTGGTTAACATTCATAGAATTTTTTTAAATGATTAATTTTGTTAGACTAAAGTTATTTCTGTGACCATTGTGAGTTTTTCTTTCATTGACCGAAGGGTACCAACAATTTTGTCCACGTGTGTATCAAGTCTTCAATCAAACAAAGTCACAACTTGGCTCTTAACAGCATTATACTTTAATATCTTTAAACCTAGTGCCGCCAATCACTACATTTTTTAAAATCTAGTTAATCACATAGTCTGTGATTAAGCGCAATTAATCACAATTTTAAAATGGGGTAATATGGGGTGTGGCAACCCACTGACTTTGGGGCTTGAACATGGGTGCTCAGATCCAAAATACAACAACCGAGAGCCTTAGCCATCTGAGCCACCACTCAAAATGCCTTATATTTACTGTATTCTTGTAAAAATAGTTACCCATGCAGGTAGCTTGAGCACACAACTTGGTTTTATCTACAAGCTTCTTATAATGAATCTTCTTTTCAGTACCCCTGGTGATCTCCTCAGTTATCTTATTATCTGAGTTGCCATGCCATTATCACACGTAGCCGGGTAACCATGCTGGGATTATGGGAAGCCATTAGGGTCACAATTGGTAACATGATCACTCACTCACGCACTCATCATCTATACCGCTTAATCCTGTATTCAGGGTCACGGGGAGCCTGGAGCCTAGACCAGGAGACTCAGGGCACATGGTGGAGTACACACTGGACAGGGTGCCAATCCATCGCAAGGCACAGACACACACACACATATACACACTCACACACACACTACGGCTAATTTGGGAACGCCAATTAACCTAACCTACATGTCTTTGGACTGTGCGAGGAAACCGGAGTACCCGGAGGAAACCCACCGAGCACGGAGAGAACATGCAAACTCCATACACACAGAGACGGGAATCGACACTGCTAACCACTACACCACCCTCCCCGCACGTAACATGATTAATTTGCCTTAAAAAAAAGTCCCGCGTAGAAATTTCTAGATTAATGACAATATTGGCGGTATTGACAATAGTGACTGTAATAATGAAACTTTTGTAATACATTATTGTACTTGAATTTCTGCTATATGGATACAGTATGTCCATATGTCACTGTTTGAAAAATAATCACATTGTACCTCTCTCTACATTGCACACATGTCCTAATATTATATAAATGTATACTTTGGACAATCAAAGCCTTACAATATTTCATGTGCATATTGTATGTAAAACAAATTCATTCCAGCCTGTCCTTGTATAGGCTGCATATGACATTTACAAAAGGATTACAACTTGACTTATATTTAAATGCAATAAGTCTAAAAGGTTGGAATTAGCAGCTATAGCCAGAAGGAAAATATTGATTCAAATGTCTGACAGCAGCGCAATGTTTTTTTTTTTTAATAAGCATTGTCACATACAGGCTCCAAGCAATAAGAAAATGCTTTAACATACAGTATGCTATTAACAGTTTTCTATAAAGACGTGTTGCCTTATTTAAATCCTTAGTATAAAAAGTCGGATATAAGATTTAGATTTTTTTAAATAGAATAATACAGAAAATATTAAGGTACCTGCAGAGGAAATGCAAACATAGAGAGAAATTTATCACAACCCAAACTGCATAATGCACCTACTGTATACTGGTTATATATACCTACTGTAAACCTTAAATAAGTGTAAGATTATTTAATATATATATACAGTATAATAAGCATATTATAAAAAAAATAATACAGTATATAAATAAAAATAAAACGTTTAAAAAAGACAAAAAAAAGGATTTACGTGAAATCTGCTCCAGGAGAGACAGGTATTGTTAAAAAACCATGATTAAGTATTACACCAGACCCATAGACCAGACCCTCTGATTCCGGTTTGGCCTTCATGGTCTACGCAGTCAGCAGAGACCACGTAATCTCCATCCCTCAGAATGAAACACATTCAACCACACAAACTCTGGAACGAGGGAGGGACAAGATCAGGGCAGAAAGCGAGGAAGAAAGTGTCAATAAAAAGGACAGATTAGCTCGGCAGTGGGGCGGTTTTTCATGCTCTGACCGAGATCAGAGCAGAGGTGTGTGTAAATTGTGTAGGAGCCCGGCCAAAACCGGGAATGCAACGAACGGATTTTACAGTTCACTTGTAACATCGCATTTACTGAGCTAAAGTTTATTGCATCTTCATCATGCAATTATAATTATATATATTTATGCATTTATATACCAGCTGATTTTACTTGGTTTCGATTTTCTTTAATTATTTTTATTTAAAGTGAGTACCTCTCCTTCATGGTGGGTTTACTCCAGGTACTCCAGTTTCCTCCCACAGTCCAAAGACATTGGCATTCCCAAATTGTGTATGAATAAGAGTGTGAGTGTGTGTGTGTGTGTGTGTGTGTGTGCGCGTGTGTGTGTGTGTATGTGTGCACCCCGTCCAAACCTTGTACCCTAAGTCTCCTGGCATAGGCTCCAAGCCCCTGTGACCCTGTATACAGCATAAAGTGGTAAAGATGATAGACAACCTGACGATCACTTAAAAAAGAATTTTATTTAAAAAGTGGTGTAATTCATCTTTTTCCCCTGTTGTTTATTAAAAATATAACCTTGTAATAGCTCATTAAAATTACAATCATTGGATTTTTTTATCAATGAAAAAATATTAAATAATTAATTAATTCATTATTATATTTTTTTCTTTCTTTCTTTCTTATTTCATTTTATTTTATTTTATTGCCATATTGCCCAGCCATAGGTGTAACAGTCCTCAGACCAAATGAGCTAGAACATGCTAAAATAAAACCAGAAGCTACTTTATCACTCTTGTCTTTAGTTAATACAGTTAGTTTAGATTTAGTTAGTTAATACACGCCTAGTATTAGACATGCTGGTTAAGTAAACAGTGTGGCACTGATTAAAAACAAAACAAAGCAGATAAGTTATTTCACCCTAAATATCGCTCAAATGAATTTGATAGCCATACAGTATCTACTGTACATAGGACAGATTCTCCCGCGAACATGGGAACCACTCCGGTAGAAATCTCTCCACACCTTCATGATAGGGACACACTTAGAGACGCCTCTGCAAACACCTTGTCTAGAGTTGTATAGCTGCAGGCTGATAAATTACAGAGGACTTATGTCAAATGGCGCACATGTGAAAAGAGAGTGTTATTGAAACAGTGCTCTTACACCAGATGGTCTGGAAATACACGGCGTGATAACAAATGCCACTTTTTGTTGTTATTTCCACTGCCAAGCGATCCAGACTGTACCTGTGTGGACATGTGCTGGTACCGGCTCCGGGTAGAGTGGGCTCAAGTAAGAGTGGGCTAGAGTAAAAACCTCTCTATGTAATCCCCTGCTACACTACGGCACTTATACCAGTGTTTCACTAGTGCGTGGATAACAATCAAGGTAGAAAGATTTCTCAGTATGCTGAAGCCATGATCAGACCGCATGCTTCATGTCTGAAACGCTGGCCCCCCAGGAACTCCTTTAATGGCCCAAACATGTGGAAATGGCTTGGAGTGAGGTCAGGACTGTGTAAGGGAGGTGGCAATAACTCCCAGTTGAATACCTGGAACATGCAAGTGGTGCTTGTGTGTACAGCTTCCACAGGGAGATTGGCGACGAAGTTATGTGTCAGTTTTCAATGATCAGGCGTTACACATGCTGAATGTTCATGGGAACTGCAGTGGGCTCTCATTCACACATGTACGGACTTCATCTGTGAAAAAAACTGTTTTGGCTAAGATTCTCATCACTGTACTGCGCTTGAAGTCTTCTGTAAATGGCAATCAGTTTTATGCCTTCATTCACAAGAAAAACATGCTTTGCATTGCATGGCACAAGCACACACACACTCACACACACTTATTTACACACTACGGACAATTTGGAAAAGCCAATCAACCTAATCGGCATGTCTTTATTAGCTGATTACTTTGGCTCCATCCAACAACCTGAAGACCTGCTTTCATCGCTACTGTTATGTAACGTGATACAGACACATGTACTCAACCTGAATACGGATAGCTCTGGATACATCTCAGTGACTGTTACTGTGCCGTGCCAAGAAAACTAATTTGAGACACTCCGAGAGCCATGAAGGTCAGACCTGAGAAGATGAAAGGAATATTGTTTACTATCAGCCGTAGCTCGAGTGTTATGAAAATGATCTAAGTGCATTCATTGTGTGCACATTTACAGAGTGCCTGATGAAATAATTTTCCATATTGTTCTTTCATAACCACTATATCACTAACACAATAGACATGCCACCTAAAAATTACAATTACTCTGTTATTTGATGCAAATAATCCTGGATTTCTACTAATAACTGTATTGTGTTATAAGATATAGTGCACTAAATGAGCAATAGAAATGAAGACGTAAAAGCACTTGACATTTACAGAAGACTTCAAGCACAATACGCTGATGAGACTCTTAGCCGCAGTAAAACATTTGAATGGTGCAAAAATTTTAAAGAAGGCCGTACACTGTACTGTATGTTTATGAATGACAAATCCAGCTGAGATGGCTCGGAGCCCACTGCAGACATTCCCGTGAACATTCAGCGAGTGGAACGTCTGATCCTCGAAAAAGAAGGGATACATTACTCTGCGTGAACTGTACGCACAATCATTTATGAACACCACTTAGACATTACAGGAACTCGGCTGGCCACATGTACAGTCCTGACCTCGCTTCAAGTCAATTCCACATGTTTGGGCCATTAACGGAATTCCTGGGACGTGAAGAAGGCAGTCTGATCATGAAAACTTTATACCTTGATGGTATCCAAGCACTAGTGAAACGCTGGGATAAGTGCATTAGTGTAGCAATGGAGTAAATATGGTGAAATAAAGCGACTGTTTGCTGTTATACTGTACAATCAAGTCCCGGCTTGACTTGAACAGCCTCATGTACATTATGTATCTTACATATTCCCGATTCTTGGATGACAATGTAGCTTGGATTCAGAACAGGTGAAGAAGTGAGTCTGTCTCTGAACCACTCTCTAATCACATGCACACACACTTTCTGTCCCATTTACGGACTCCCCCCGAGGGACACACTCACCATTAAATGAAGTTCATCCTAAACTCTAAAGACTACGCCTATGTCCCCGTGGAATAAGCCAGTTTTAAAAATGTGCTAGACACGGTTATTCAGTCATACTTAGGAAATATTAGGAATCTAATATCCGATTTGATTTGTTTAAGGTGTTGATTAATATCTCAGTGGTAAAAGCGCTCGCCTTATCATCCGGAGATCAACAGGTCGATTCCCGGGTGATGCTGTAACCTCTCGCAGCCGGAGGTCTATAAAGAGCTGATTGGCCGAGCTCTCTCAGAGGGGAGGGATGTGAGGTACTTAGTGCTCCCACATTATTAATCACAGCTCTACAGCCCATCAGGGAGCGCAACGGAGGGAGCGGATAGCGCTGTCCTCCGAGTGTGTTACGCCGCCGCCGACGGTGCGTGAGCGAGCAGTTCGAAAAGATGCGGCTGGCTGGCGTCACGTAGTTCGGAGGAAACAAGCGATAGTCTTCGGCCATCCCGGCTGAGTGGTAGTAGTAGACTTCATGTGGGAGCCCCCTAGTGACGGGGAGGAATTGGACACGACTAAATTAGGGAGAAAATCGGGGGTAAAAAAAAAAAAAAAGGGTAGCTATAAATTGTTTAAAGGCATGAGGTTCATATCGCGCCCCAAATTGTGTTTTCATTATGAAGATTTGTGAAAAATGACCTTAAACAAACTTCATGGTACATAAGGAAGAACCAATCTGTATGACCAAATAACAAGTCTGTTCGAATAAGGAAAGTTGCTTCTTCCAGGGTTCCCCAGATAGTTATGAGTGCTACAGCCCAAATTCAGTGCAATTTCCTTTCTTAAAGGAAATCCATTTGTTTTAGGCTTCACAACGTGTTTCCACAAAGGGACAAATGGGAGAACGTGTGAAGAGTGTAGTCAAGACTTGGTACTACAAAACATCTTGAATTATTTAAAATTCTTCACAGACAAAACATAGAATTATGGATAGGAATTATGATGAAGTCTCCTCTGTTTGGATCTCCACAGAGAGAACCTCGCTACATCATGTCTCAGTCAGCCTCCAGCCTCGCGCACACCAGCGGGGTTATTGATCTGTTTTGACAACCTCCTGTTTGCTGGTAGCTCAATTAATCCTCAGTTGGTGGGGAGAGCGTTTGTTCTTGCTGAGCGCTGCCATTAAATACAAGTTAAGAACTGTACGGTGGGAAATTAAACACAGGGAGAGGGGAACGGAAGCCGGCAGGGCCGTAATGACGTGCAATCCCATCCGATAGGATGGATGATGGACAGGCGTCCTACAGTGCTGTTTGCTTGTAATAGAGCACTCCGTCACTACATCCTTTTATCTTTTCCTTGCAGAAACGCTCCAGATTTATCAAATTGCAATTACATCTCCTGTGCACTACCTTCTTTGAATATTTCCTCAGATTTCTGATCCGGGCTCTGAGTGGACCATTGCAAAAGGTTCTTCTTCTTCTAAGCATTTCCTTTGTTCAGTTGTTCAAGATTGGTGCTTGGGGTCACTCTCTGCCTGAACTGTGGAATTCGACCTGCAGGTTTGTTCCAATACAGTAGATTGGTATTCTCAGACTAGACTGGACTAGGATCTTGACTACAGTCCCAGTTCCAGCTGAAGAGAAGCAGCATGCTGCCACCATCATGCTTCACCATACAGTAGGTATGGCATTGTTTAGGGGGACTAAGCTTTCTTGTTCATGCACCAATTATATCTTTTAGAATTAGAACTTAAAAGGGCTACCTTGGTTTCATCAGACCATAACATGGTTTAAAGTGATGTGGGCAGGCTTAGATGTGGTTTTGTGAGAAACGGTTTTTGTCTAGCCACCATAGTCTGCAGCAAAGACAGGTGAAGAATATGAAAGAGTGTTGCCTGATGATTGCCTCATAATCCTGCGGCTCCTTATTTAACAGCTCGAGCACTTATTTAACCGTGGATATATGATCATTTTTATTTGAACATGAGTTTAAATGTGCTTGGTTCATTCTGAACAGTCAAATGCCCCATTATAAAAGGCTATGAATATTTGTGCTATCAGTTTTTTTGTGAAATTAAATTTGTTTCTAGGTCACATTAAAGTCGAGAAAAGACATGATTACTATACAGTAATGTCATTTTTTTTTTACGTGGGGCGTTCAAGTCAAACCGGGACTTTAAGCACCGTACGAGACTTTAAGGCGCAGTAACACATTTGAGTGGTGCAAACATTTTAAAGAAGGCTGTATGTAGGCCCCCAGATGACCGGATGTCTGTGACTGATAACTTGTCGCTAACTTACAAAAAAGATGCATATGTCTGTGGGAACTGTAGACACAATCATTCACCAACACCACTTGCACATTATAGGAACTCGGCTGGGAATTATTTAAAAGACATTTCCACATGTTTCGGCCATTACAGGAGTTCCTGGGAGGCCATCGTTTCAGACGTAAAGCAGGCAGTCCGATCATGGCTCTGGCGTACTGAGAAAACTTTCTACCTTGATGGTATCCAAGCACGAGTGAAATGCTGAAATAAGTGCATTAGTGTACTGTAGTAGGGGATTATACAGAGAAATAAAAGTATTTTTTACGCCGCACAGTCAAGAGTCCCAGTTTGACTTGAACACCACTCGTACATTTAAAAAAAAATCTGAAGTGGGTTGTTTAAAAAAATTTGAAATCCACTGTCTAGCTCTGACAGTGTGGTGGGAAAATAAATGACAAAAATATATTTCGGTAGTGCAGGATGTGATATGATTTGCAGGTTTTCTTTAAAAAAAAAGGAGGAGGAGGGGCGGGGGGCGGGGGGGGTCATTTCCGGACAGAAAAGCACCTCCAAATGATGGGAATTGCCTCAGGTCCCTATGTGATTTAGGATGAGATGAAATGAGAGATTACTGACGTGGGGTTCATGGAGAAGGTTTTATTAGGGGGTGGAATTGTCAGTTAAAAGGAAGACTGCTCTTTGTTCATATTTTTGAGTGATTACGTAATTTGTGTAGGCGCTCGTCAGGTATGAAGAAGTTTGTGTGTTGTTTTTGGAGCGTCTGCAGTGTGTAGGGAACGTGTAAGGAGTGTGTACGGCTCAGGGGAGTTTGCATTTAACTGAATAGGTCTTTTTAATTTTTTTAGATGCTATACATAAACATGCTGACAGCTACAGTATATGTTTTTTTCCATATTCTATAATCTTGTCCTTGATAAGCACACATACAGTACACTAAAAATACAGCGGATGTAACCTACTTCAAAAGTGTAATTAAGACTGTATTATTATTTGGTATCTCAGCAAACGGACAGTTGAGTACAAACATTCGCAGCTGTACGGCCATAAATGCCTACACACACCTACACACATTTACAAGCACCTACACGAGGGTGTTTTTTTGGAGCGACTACATATCATTACTTTCGCTCGGAGCGCACAGAAAGAGATCGTGCACTCTGTTCGGCCCTGGTTGATTGGACCCGAACCTGAAGTGCTGTGTTTTCCACTAGGACTAATCAGTGAGTACCTGAAACTCTACACACCCACTGTGTTCTCTGTTAATTGACTTCTTTACACTCGCTTCTTTACAAGTGCCATTCTCTCATTCCCGGCCTCCTGGACATGTTGGACGTCAGAAATAATTGGCTTAAACTTTAGACACTCCAGAGGCTAGAGGACACTGTTCAGATGGTTTGCTTGTTTAGTTTATATCTGAAGCGATTCAGAGTCTCATGGACATCCTAAGAGCTAGACAGGTCCACTGGAGGGGGCGTGGCTGATGTGCCTGTCAGTCATACAGAAGACAGTCTCTCTGCCTGCTAGTTGTCAGGAGAAAGGGGGAAAAAAGGCTATTTTGTCTGTCAGTTATACTGGAGGAGGCGTGGCCTTTGTGCCTTTAAGATACATTAAGGGAGGCGTGGCTTATGTGCCTGTCTGCTGTACTTATGAAAGTGTAGCCAATATCTTCATTGTAAACTAAAATATAAAGTAAAATAGATATATTAATATTTCTTTTTATGCCACATGGTACATGTATGTATGTGTGGTCTCTGTGGTTGTCAGTCAAGTACAGGAGGTGTGGCCTCTGCAGCTGTCAGTCAGAATAAAGGAGGTGTGGCCCCTGGGGGTGTTAGTCAGAGTAAAGGAGGTGTGGCCTCTGTTAAAGTCAGTTAGAGGAGTTGTGGCCTCTGTGAGTATCAGTGAGAGTAAAGGAGGTGTGGCCTCTGTGAGTTTCAGACAGAATAAAGAAGGAGTGTCCTCTGTGTGTCAGTCAAAATAAAGGACGTATGTCCTCTGCAAGTGTCAGTCAGAGTAAAGGAGGTGTGTCCTCTGCGAGTGTCAGTCAGAATAAAGAAGGCGTGTCCTCTGCGAGTGTCAGTCAGAATAAAGGACGTATGTCCTCTGCAAGTGTCAGTCAGAGTAAAGGAGGTGTGTCCTCTG
>QMIH01000023.1:1104185-1124036 GCA_003987875.1 Clarias batrachus | reverse complement strand
AGGCGTGTCCTCTGCGAGTGTCAGTCAGAATAAAGGAGGCGTGGCCTCTGTGAGTGTCAGTCAGAGTAAAGGAGGCGTGGCCTCTGTGTCAGTCAGAGTAAAGGAGGTGTATCTGTTGGTCTGTATAAAATAGGATTGTTTCCAATTAATCCCATTACCCACCAATATGTAGAACAAAGTAGTATTTTTCAAATAGTTTACATATAGATAATAAAGATAAAATTGAATAAATAAAATCCCAGGTGGAACTTATCATACAAATGTGTACTATAGTAGTGATGGAAAGTTTGAAACATTTTAGTGACTCAGTTCTTTGAATCTCGTTCATCAAAATGATCAAATCTTTTTGTGAGTCATTTAGTTCATTTTGTTCTTTTGATCAGAAATAAAATAAAATGTTAAATTTTCAATAAACAGACCCTCAACATGTCTACATACACACATTTTGGTTATAATTCCAGTAATGAAAATATTACAATGCAGCTGAGGACATATTATGATAAACAAAATGAGCAGCTCATCTCTCATATCTTCTAGTCTGAGTCGTTCGTTCTTTTACGCTATTAGCATCTATGAGAGTCACGTGCTAAAGAACGAACTATTCGGACCAGAAGACTCAGGAGAAGAAGAACCGCTCAGTTCTGTTTCCTGTGTAATGCACTGCAAAGCATCTATGGGAATCACGGGGCTAAAGAACGAACGACTCGGATTAAAAGACTCATGAGATATACATAACCTACTCCGTAGGTTATGTACATAACCTGTACATAACCTACGGAGGTTTTGCGATGCTTTGCGCATGCGCGCCCAGTAGAGAATGAACAAATCACTCTCCGAGCCTACTCGTTCTTCTGAGTCACGTTAAAAACTCGTTCAAAAAGAACGAATCGCTCATGAACGACCCATCACTATACTGTAGCGTCTCTAGGGCTCATTCACACAGGCGTAACAAGCAAACTCTTTTTACTATTCTGCGTCACACTGTGTCACATTATAACAGCTGAATCATATATGATGAATCATTCACTGTAATAAATGGAATGGTTAAAAATGAATGTACAATCACTCGAGCGGTATCTAGACTGCAAGACATCAATCAGACATCTGTGTCCACAAAAGTTCAATTCCCAGTGTACCCTGGCAGCGTAACAGCACACCGAACTGACGGCTGCCGTTCTCAATGAAGACGGACGATTTCGCCAGCTTTACAAAGATGCTCAGGAACAAATCAGTCAGTGATCCAATTTGGTTAACATCTGGTGAGAACCAGTGGATGAAGAAAAGGTTTATATGGCAACAGAGAAATAGGGAGCTAAAATGGGACAAGAGGGGAAAAAACACCTACCACTACCTATTGGTTTATTTATAAGAAATAGATGAATTATGCATTAGAAAAATCAGAAGAGACTCTTTTTGGGAAAATCTATACTGTAACATGAATGAGTTCAGGCAGCTGGAATTACCAATGAAGAGATTTCTTTTGTGAAATCTGATTTAGCAGGATGGATCATGCAGCAGTCTAGCAGGCGGTCATGACTCACAAGTGCACCGAGTTGGGATAAACTTTCCAGCTCAGCCCTGTAGTGATCTGGTTAGAGTAAACGGCTCATCCAGTGATACCCAAACGATTAAAAGATGTTAGCACAGCGTCGTCCAGTTTTTGTGTAACGCGATACAAAGCAAGCTAATAACACTTTCAGTCTCAGCATGGGTGAAAGTAGGTCTGTACGGTGTACCATACTGAGGAGAGAGCAACAAAGGCCTGCAAAACGCACAGTAAAAACCATTGATGCATTTTAGAAAGAAAACACATCAGATAACACTGTCATTTTAAACACTTTCTCTAACTGCTTGTAAGACGTTCTAAACTGCCTCCCTGTTGTTTTATTTATGCAACAGAGCTAATTTTCTTCTAACACTGTCCCTGTATAAGCCCTAATTAAGGGCAGTACTTGGTGTGTGGAACAAGGGATTGTACCCCTTAGCACACTAGCTTTCTTGTGTGATATTTCTTAATTCTATTTTAGTCCTATTAGGGTTTTAGGGCTGCCGTCAAGTGTTTTTTCTCAGTGGTTAGTTAGTATTTTACATTTAGTCCAAGCAGATGTAATGTATGCTGAATGTGTCAGTTTTTTTATTAATGTATTTATTTTTTATTGTTTGTTATTTTTTGGTTGCTTTTTTATTTATTTATTTTTTTACTGTTTTTTTTTGTGGGATTTAAAAAAAAAATTTTTTTTGTTTTCATTGTTGTTTTGTGTGTTTTTTTGTGTGTGGTTTTTTTATTGTTTTAATTTTTTATTGTTTTTTTGTGCTTTTTTATTGTTTTTTTTGTTGTTGTTTTTTGTGGGGTTTTTAAAATCGTATTTTTTTTGTTTTGATTGTTGTTTTGTGTGGGGGTTTTTTTTGGTGTGTGTTTTTTTATTGTTTTTATTTTTTATAGTGTTTTTTTTTGGTTGTGCTTTTTTATTGTTTTTATTTTTATTGTTTTTTGTGGGGGGTTTTGTGGGGTTTTTTAAATAGTTTTTTTGGTTTTGATTGTTGTTTTGTGTGTGTTTTTTATTTTTTTGGTGTGTGGTTTTTTATTGTTTTTATTTTTTATTGTTGTTTTTGTGCCTTTTTTATTGTTTTTATTTTTTATAGTTTTTGGTGTATTTTTTTAATAGTTTTTTTTTGTTTTTATTCTTGTTTTGTGTGTTTTCTTTGGTGTGTGGTTTTTTTATTGTTTTTATTTTTGATTGGGTTTTTTTTTGTGTTTTTTTTTGTGTGTTGGATTGTTTTTTGTTTTTATTGTTTTTTTTTGTGTGTTTTTTATTGTTTTGTTTTTTTGTTGTTGTTGGTTTTTTTTTTTTTGCATGTTGGCTTCCAAAAGGTGAAAAGAAATATGTGAAATTATCTTAAAGATTGGGGGCTGTTGGGGCAAGCAAGAAACAAATATAAGATGTTTTGGATATCTTATAAAAAAGATGTTTTGGAATTCCACTCACTGGTCACTTTAATAGGAACACTTCATGGATTTCTTCCAAATGAGTTTGCAGAGAGAGATAAAAAAAAACATCTACATTGTTCTCCGCTATCATCTGAGTTTAAGCGTTGTAGTTAAATCTTCCTCAAAGGGCAGGTAAGTAGATATGTTACTGGTAATGTGTCAGTAATGTGTCATAGTAAATATTATTTAATAAGCCAGCAATTAGCCAGCAAATAAAGCAGAACCAAGACCTGGAAATAATCAAGATATTAACAGGGTGTATCCGTTTCCCTGATCTCATCTTGTCCTCCACACAGATCCATATTTATCACCTGTTCTATCCCTGGAGTGCTTGTTCGCAAACCCTGAGCGATGACTTCCTGATGTTCACCTCATTAAACCCCATCCATAATGCAAGCACAGAAAATCTATAAACACTCACAGAGGGAGGCGTTTAAATACCCGGCTCGTCTCTCGTAGTCATGCCGGTGTTCCCGGGGAAACTGATATGGCTCTGGAAATAGACTTGTGCAGTTCTGAAATTTTTAGGGATTGAAAAGCCAAAAAAAGGGTCGAGAGGATTAGGATCGTCATTGTGGAAGATCCAGTGCATCAGATTTCATATACTGTAGTAAGATCAAGAAGTGTGTCCGAGATGTAACCAGTGTCACCTGGTTTCGGAGGACGTGGTTTTTAAATCAAAGTTGGGATGTTGGACATACTTAAGCAGTGGTTATTGAACTTAGATTAAGAATTTAGACAAAAACCTCAAGAAGTTGGCACACTGATATATTCACTGTATCAATGTTAGGCCACGTCACATGATTCTGATTACTGTGAGACTTACTTGCTAAAGCTTCCTCATGCGTTGGCCATTTTGCTTATGATTTCATGCTCAAAGTTGGAAATGGGCAAGTCCCGACAGGTTAAAAATGAAATAAAAAAACATCAGATGTTTTCCAAATTTCTGAAAACAAGTTAGTGTGTCCTTGGAATCAGTGCTTGATAATATGACCTGAAATTAATATGACAATCAATATCAAGGGCAGACTGGACAGGGCACATTCATGGTAGTATATTATTAAACATGTACCATTAATTGGGACCTATTATGGAAAATCCACATTTCAATCATGTTTAGACGTTCAGATGTGTCCTCAGTGTGTGTATAAACAACAAAAGATGATTTTCTATTGTTTGTATTAGCCAGGATTAGCCAATTAGATTCCCCCATTGTGAATTTACATACGAAAAAGCCCCTCCTCCGACTTGTTGCTGTTCTCTAGGGGAGGGGTGTGGCTCAACCGAAGCTCATTTACATAGACACTAAAATGGTGCCTTCAGAAGAGGAGTGAATTAAAAGGGATTTTGAGGTATAAGAAATGCATTTCAGCTTAGGTATTAATATACACACACTTTGGAGGCGCTTGGAGATGTGTTAGACTATAAAAGATAGCAATACTGTTCTTGCAAGAAATGTTCCAGAACAGCTGACCTTCGTTGACCTTCATGTCTTGAAATAACAAGACAACAGACTGTTGTTTTTGTTGTTGCTGCTACTTAATTACCTAATGCCATGTTACTTCATAGTTGTTTTAATATGATTATTGTTACGCCTCCGAGTGGCGCAGTGGTTAAAGCGCTCGCCCTATCATCCGGAGATCGCTAGTTCGAATCCCAGGTGATGCTGTAACCTCTCGCAGCCGGAGGTCTAGAGAGAGCTGATTGGCCGAGCTCTCTCAGAGGGGAGGGATGAGAGGTTAAATAAGACTAAATAAGGGAGAAAATCTGAGAAAAATTAAAAAAAAAAAAAAAAAAACATTTAAAAAATAAATAAATATGATTATTGTTATTAGTAAGATGATTATTATTAAAGTAGTTCTATAATAATAATAAAAAAGAATCATAAATAATTAATATTATTGTTTTCGTTGTTATTATTGTTATTGTTGTAATGATTATTTGTAGTAGTAGTACTATTAAGTTGTATTAAAGCTCAAGTTATTAAGTTATTTATTAGTAGTAGTAGTAGTAGTAGTAGTAGCAGTGGTAGTAAGTGTATTATTATTATTATTATTATTATTATTATTAATCATAATAATAATAATAACACACCAAAAATAACAACAATAATAATGATATTATTGTTATCAATAATAATAATAATAATAATAATAATAATAATAATAATAAACATACTACTGATAAGCATATATTGTTAAGAATCAAGTACTGCTCTAGAACGTCAAAAATAAATCCAAACTTGTGTCCAAAATTTTGTACTGTAGATATACTGTATAAAAAGTCATATAGAAGCATTGTTTCAGTGTATTAATATACGTCTGACACATTTATATGTACGCTATGAACACCATTCTTACAAATGGTTACAAAAGCTGTACATTTAAGCGTAACACCACAGAAACAAGTAAAGGCAGAATCAAAGGCATTGTAAAGTTTACTACATAAATATAACTTGGTAAATCAACTATTAAAGCCTATTAAAGTTTGATTATTACAGGTTTAATTCGACGTTTACAAATCGCTGACTGTGCCTTTAAATGGCAAGTGCTGATGCAAGCGATATACAGTATCTCATTCTACAGCGGCACTGAAATGCACGACAGGATCGTCAAAGACTCTTCGTTTCCATCAACAATCTCATTAAAAATGTTGGCAGGCAATTATTACAACTGATACTATATATAACCCCGGAGGCCCCTTTACTCCGATTAATTAGGGCAGCTGTATTCAGCTTGGTCTCATCGTGTATGTGTGTGTGTGTGTGTGTTTGTGTTTGTCCAGTACACAGCAACTGCAACATGATCCCGCATGAGTATTGATTCGAGATCCCCGTTCAAGGACGAAAGTCGAGCAGAGGCTTGGTTTCTACTGTGAGATAGTGTGCTATATAAAAGAAATTGATGGTTCTTAAACACACACACACACAAAATAAATAAATAAACAAACAAACAAACATTTTTCATCGGCACAAGTGAGTAGAAACATCATGGTACGTCCAATTGGTTTTAGTGTACCAAAACAAGAAGTGACAGGCAACAACAATGGTGTTTCTCTCTCTCTCTCTCTCTCTCTCTCTCTCTCTCGCTCACATGGTGATGAGACCCACACGAACACACACAGAGGAATGGGCTCTGCTTTGTCACATGGCGTCTGTGTTCATGGTTGGGGAATCCTCTAATCCGCCTTTTTGTTCATCCACTGGACACACACTGAGACTCAGAGGTCAGTTCATGTTCCCAGGCTCCCCTGTCCCCTGCTACACGCTCATGCCATGTGTGCTGCCATCTGGCTGAACCCTTTACAGCAAAGGAATCTCTTTCTAATGAAATCGTATCACGTTTTTGCTTTGCTCATCATAGAACATGCAAACTGTCGTATAATGTAAAAGAGATAAGCAAGACGAAATGGAAACAAAAGTAAAGTTACACTTCGATATGTGAATCTTCTTGTTTTACCACCACTCTACTTTCCTATACCTAAAGCTTTTGACACTGGTGTTACGCTTGTTGAGGTTAAATCCCAGGACTGCCTCAGAACCAAAGTTAAATCATTGATTAAGACATTTCAGACACCAGAATCTACAGCGTATGAGATCACGAGAACATCTTAACTGAACCCTATAACAGACTGTGCCAAGTTTTATAACATGCTTGCATGACAATATGATGATGATGCACTAAAGATAGACCTGTGATTATAGACTATGACTGCGTACCCGATCAATTAGCATGATTCGAGTCTGAGCACAAAACATGTAAACACATGGCATTTTTCTTTCAAAGTGTGCTTGGGGCAATGAATACGTTTCCCAGAATAAGAAGCAAACTCAAACCGAATTGAATCACGACCAGAGTGTATCGTTACATCCCTTATTAAAAGGGATGTAAAGCTGCTTAGTCAGAACATTGAATCCATGCTCTACTGTATGTAGAACCCAAAAAACAGAGGATTAAGTTTTAAAAAAGGCTCCAAGTTGAACATTTTAAGGACCTTTTTGAGAACCAACAGGAACCTTTTACTGGTTTAAAGTGCAGCGTAGAGACTAGACAATCCTAAAAATTGAACTATGGATGTCCTTGTGTGTCCATAATACAACCAGTTCATTATTATTAGAATTATTATGATTATTATTACATAATACCTTGTAAGGCTGTGTGAGGCCTAAAGCCTTTCATTATTATTATTATTATTATTATTATTATCATAATTATTATTATCATTATATTATTATTTTAGATGCTGTTGCCCAAAGCGGGGACACTCTGGATGGGGTACTGGCCTATCTGAGGGCACAAGCACACACACACACACTCACACACACACACACACACACACACACACACACACACACACACACACACACACACACACACACAATCATTTATGATGGGCAATTTGAAAACATGAATCAAAATGTCTTTGGAATGTAGGAGGCAACTGGAGTACCTGGAGTAACACACCTTCCACACACACACACACACACACACACACACACACACAATGCCTATTATGATGATGATAATTATTAATAATAATAATAATAACAATAACATTAATAACATGGATAATAATAATAATAATAATAATAATAATAATAATAATAATACACCTTCATTACCTGCTGTATCCTGGTCAGGCTCATTGTGAATAGCTTATTCTGGGAATGAATATATACTATATTGCAAATGAAGCAGGAATATACCATGGATGCGACACCAATCCATCACAGAGTAACACACACACATATATACCATCACACAATCATTCATATCTAGGGTCAAGTTACAGAAGCATCGTTAGTCCAGATGGATCGAAGGAACCTAAGGAGAGCCCATATAGTAGCCAAGAGCTTAGGATTAAACCTACAACCTGCTGTACCAATATTATGGTCATTTATTACAATTTTAATTGTAGTTTTGTTGTTATGATTATAATCATTTTGTTATTATTTTTGTTTTGTTGTTATGGATAATATTAGTAGTAAGTTCTTAGAAGTAGTATTGTTGTTGTTATTGTTGCTATGATTATTACTACTAGTTGTTTTTAATGATTAAGTAGTATTAAAGCAAGTATTATTAAGTAGTTTATTATTATTATTATTATTATTATTCAAAACAACAACAGCATCTGAAATAAAAATATAATGATGTTAATAATAATGATGATGCTGATATTTTAATTGTATAATAATAGTTTAGAACAATAATAATAATAACAACAATAATAAAAAACTATATAATGATAATAATAACATTTTCATTTAAATAATAATAATTATTATTATTATTATTATTATTATTATAACAGTTTCATAACAAACATGTACATAACACAAAATCTCTTGAACTCACTTGAAAAATTAACATTTAATTCCCTTCATGTGCATTATAATAAGAGAAATGTAAAATCTATGATGTGATGAATCCTGACAGAATTTGCTGGAACTTAATACCGAAGCGACAACATTCACACTCCGCTGCTCATCTACTGACCTTATTAATGAAATAAAATAACAGTAATAATATCGCTCCGGTGTGTGTGTGTGTGTGTGTACAGCTCTGGTTGTGTGTGTGAGTGTGTTGAGCACAGTGCTCAGTGTGTAAGGAGCCGCTGCTGTTCTCCATTATATAAGTGTGAAAGTCGCGCGCGCTCATTAACGCGCCTCTCCAGCTTCACGTGCATAGATTAGGGTGCATGTTAATCGCGCGAGCGCTGCGCTGCGCTCATGACTGATGTGATGCAACAGTGTAACATCCCCTGCAAGGAACAAAACCCCTTCTTCAACCGCACCATCCGCCGTGTGTGTGTGCGCGCGCGTGTAAACATCTCTCACCTTTTTCCTGACTCGTAGAAATGATTTCCTCCTCCTTTGGATTTGCTACCTGTGTAATGATGGACGTGTTGTCCATGGAAACGGGATGATTTTCTTCTTATTTCAAGAACACGTCCTCGCTTTAAGTCGCCTGCTTCCCCGGAATATGCAGCAGCAGCTAGCCCTGCCTGCTAGCGAGCTAGCCAAGACTGTCCCGATGTGAAACACACACACACACATACACGCACGCACATGCACACACAAACGCGCGCGCACACACACACACCTCTGTGTGTTTACCGCTTTCTCCCTCCATTAAAGTCCACTTTGCATTGATGCCAAATGGTGTACGAAGTAAAAAATATTCTCTGACAAAGAAAAGAAATCAGCAACATCTCGGCTTCTTAATAATAAAAATACAAAACCAATTTTTACAACACAAAAAATAACAGTGACAGCTTTGGTGCAGTACCAGCTCCTGCCCCAAGATGGCACCACATATTAGTTTACATTTATTTGCTAAATTGTAACACTCAGAGTGAGCAGTGTGTTGTTTTACCAAAAGGTGACATAGAAATCAGATCACTGCACCAACAATGCGTTTATCAAAAATAAATAAATAAATAAAAGATTTTAAATGTACAAAGAGATTGAACACGTACACTAAATGGACAAAAGTATTTGGCCAATCCTTTTCATGTTTAAATTCTGCTGCCTTATGCCCAGTGAAGGGCAATCTTAGTGCTTCAGATTCCAGCATTGTTCCCCAGTGCACATAGCAAAGACTATAAAGACATGGTTTTATGAGTTTGGTGTGGAAGAACTTGACTGGCAAGTACAAAGAGCCCTGACCTTCACCCCATCGAGCACCTTTTGGATGAACTGGATGAGATTGCGTGCCAGGTCCTTTCGTCCAACATCAGTGCCTGACCTCATACTGTAAATGCTCTACAGAATGAATGGGTACCGATCCCCACAGGAAATCTCCAATATCTTGTGGACAGCCTTGCAAAAAGAGTGGAAGCTGTTATAGCTGCAAAAGACGGACCGACTCCATATTGTCAAATACTTTGGTCCTTACATTGTATAAAACAAGGAAGGTACGGGTTCGATTCCCATTTTGCTCAAACCCCAGCTACTGGATAAATGGGGAAAGCATGAGGATCTGAGAGACTTTGACGCTGGACAAATTGCGATGGCTAGATAGCTGGGTCAGAGCACCTCTAAACTGGCAGATCTTGCCGAGAGTCGGTATGTAAGGAGGAGAATATGAAAAGCAGTGCATTTTCTTTTACAGTACCTGTCGAGAGTCTGGACACACTGTCTAATTCAATCTTTTTTTAGTGATTTATTTTTTACATTCTAGGAACAATACTGGAGATTACAAAACTGTGAATTAGCACATTGTTGTTTTTAGTCTTTCAGCTGCTCAGTCAAGGGGTCTCCACATCGGACCATCCGATCCACACAGAACTTGGCACAGATTTTATGCCAGATGCCCTGTCTGACGCAACCCTCCCATTTTTATCCAGGCTTGGGACAAGCACTGCATCCAGTGGCTGGGGTTTGGGAATTGGATACGAATTGAACCCAGACCTTCCGCCTGGCAGGCGAGAAACCTACCACTGAGCCACTAATGCCCACTGTGAAGTAACACATTTGGCATTACATAATTAAGCCACAGCAACAGCAGTCGGTTGTTATTTCAGGGCATGAAGGACAGCTATTGTGGAATATTTTTTTGCAAGAACAGTATTGTCCATTGCATTTGCAAAATCCATCAAGCACTATGATGAAACTGGCTCTCCATCCTTAGAAATCACCAATTAACAAACAGCACCTCAGATTAGAGCTGTTAAGAAGGCTTTACAGAGCATAAGTGGCAGACACATCTCAATATCAACTGTTAAGGAGATTATCGCATATTTCGGATGCCTTCAGCATGCTTCACAGTGTAGAAAGAAATTTTAAAAATCAGGAAAGACCATGGAATTAGAAGTGGCGTCTAAACCTTTGACTGGTACTGTACATCATGTGGACAGTGCGGTCTGGTCCATGGAGGCCCCACCTTGAACTTTAAAGATCTGATGCTAACTTCACCCCAGATACCACAGCACACATTCAGAGGTCTTGTGGAGTCCATGGCTAAACAGGTCAGAGTTTTTCTAGCACAAGGGGGATCTACTCAATATTATGCAGGTGGTTTTAATATGTAATGTAGCCTGGATGGTGTATAACTCAACACAAACAGTAACATAAGCTCAGGATCATACACCATGAAGGTGTAAGGAGGCACTGCTTCCTGCGTTCCTTATTCATAAAAAAATGAAATAAAATAAAATAAACATTATTGCTTAAAATTTTTAATATGCATAGCTTATTGTTTACATTCATATTTATGTTAGCCAACATTCAACATCGAAAACGATCGGTCAAAGCAATTACTGTATGGTGTTATTCTAAACACTGTACATACAGCTCCTGTTGGTTTTATCTTTAGCTATATTTCGTAATATATTACATAACTGCATTAGGTTTTATGAGCTATCTCCTAAGCACTGCCTATCCAATTTGGTCGCTTTAGTTCTTTATTCATGCTTACACTCGAGAGCTTTTATTTGCACCGGAGCTGAATCATGATGAACTCCAGCATCCTGTGATTATTAAGAGTTATTGAATTTCATGTTAAGCAGATATGACTCAAGAACAGACATCCTGATAAAATATCGCCCAGCCTGCTGGAATACACTTGCTGCAGTGCTGTGTGGTGAGCACTTCAGTCTTTTATGGGCTCAATACGTAAATCAGTATGATTTAGCAGGTTCTCTATATTTCACCTGACACTTGGACTTGGTAACAGAATTACAGAGCTGATCTCACATAATATTCAGTCACAATTCTGGGCAGAGTAGTTCCAATCTGAGCCCACAGTCATGTTCTCATTCCATTCCACTGGATATTCAGTATTTTTATTGAGAACGGTGCCATTAGGAATACTGTTTTATTGGACTTTTTGCAATATCAAAATCAAAAGTCAATTTCAATACTGCTGTAAAATTACTGAAACTGTCCTTAATTATGTTCTGCTTCATTATTCATAATAAATAAGTTGCAAATGTCATCAAAATGATTTCTGATTTTTACAAAATATCCCTAATCCCTGTTGGCTGTTTTAGTGTGTGTGTGTTTTTTTTAAATAGCTTGTGCAGAACTACAGCATTTTATTTGGGTTAAGTGGATTGGTAACTGAATGTTTCATGAAGGTGTTCTCAGACTTTAAAAAGGAACCGAGGCCTAACTCCCACCGGGACTAATTTAGCAGGCATTCACTCTAACCATGTCACCTTACTGTATAATATATACCCTGCATGTGGCACGATATAATATCTGAACTCAAATATAGTGCATTTTAAATACTGCACACCTCAAAAACAATATCAAATCATTAATATCAGCAGTATGAAATTACCAATATCAGCAAAACATTTGTATTACTTTGTATTGTACTGTATGTGTCTCCTCATAGGTCAGTTGATGCAAATGCAGGGATTTAACATGGGTGCAGTAAATGCACATTTGGACTACATGCTCATTGAATGTGATCAGTTGGAGATTGAAAAATTGTCACTCAAGAACCAGATTCTGCCTTCCAGCTCAACTGCCTGAATGTTATATATACTGTACACTCTGATCTGTTTTTCTGTTTTCTGTAACTTGTTATGAGAATTTATTTTTAAAAATATTTTTGTGTTCCAGTTCCATTAGATCAGCAGGTCCTGAAACATGCAAACCAACCTGTCTGGCCTCAACAAGCACACCATGAACAGAGTCACTGGGATCACTGAGGGTTGTCGCCCCCYTATCGCCCCCTTACCCCCCCCCCCCCCACACACACACACTTATTATGATTTTCAATGTGAACAATACAGTATGTGAAGCTTTTGACCTGTAACTGCATGATTATATGCACATGGTTGTTTCTTTGGATCATATATGGGAATATTGCCACCTTGTGGAACTGTATAAAAATAATATAATTTCAATTCACATACGCAAAATTCAACTAAATACAAATAGTTTACATAAAATAATTAAAATAATGGTTACATCACACACCAGGGCTCATTTGTATTAAAGCTATAAAGAAGAAGAGGAAAAGAAGAAGCCTTTAAAAAAAACATTTCCTTTGTTTCTATTTTAGACTAATGTAAACCACTTAAAGATTTTCGGTGTGAGTAATCAAAATTATATACATACTGTACATAAACACACACTGATCAACCATAACATATGACCACCTGCCTAATATTGAGTAGGACCCCCAGTATACTGTATATACAGGGGTTGAACAATGAAACTGAAACGGCTGGTTTTAGACCACAGTAATTCATTAGTATGGTGTGGGGCCTCCTTTTGTGGCCAATGCAGCATCAATTCGTCTTGGGAATGACAGATACAAGTCCTGCACAGCGGCCAGAGGGATTTTGAGCCATTCTTCTTGCAGAATAGTGGCCAGGTAACTATGTGATGCTGGTGGAGGAAAACCTTTCCTGACTCGCTCCTCCAAAACAACCCAAAGTGGCTCAATAATATTTAGATCTGGTGACTGTGCAGGCCATGGGAGACATTCATCTTCACTTTCATGTTCATCAGACCACTCTGTCACCAGTCTTGCTGTGTATATCGGTGCATTATCATCCTGATACACGGCACTGCCTTCAGGATACAATATTTGAACCATTGGGTGCACATGGTCCTCCAGAATGGCTCTGTAGTCCTTGGCAGTGACGCTCCAGTTTTGGTGAAAACAAGAGAGTTGAGGTGCACATTTAATTCTGCAGTGAGTTGGACAGCTGTGGTTTTATGTTTTTTGGATACATGTCATGTTCTCATTCCCTTCAACTGGATTTTCATTGTTATTATTTAGAATGTGGCATTAGGAATATTTTTTATACATGACAACCACGCTATAATGTCACAAATAAAAAAGAAAAATATTTAGATGATTCTGTTAATCTGCTTTGATACCACTGTTAAAAGAGCAATACAAATTAAGCTGAAAAACTCAAGCCGCTAACGGCTAGCTAAATCAAATACTTCCGGTTTGTTGCCATGCCAACAGAGCGTTTACGGAGAGGGCGCGAATTTGGGTTTATACTGCGCGCGCTGATGTATCTATCTGTCTATTTGTTTATTTATTTATTCATTACTTCTTTTATGACTTACTTTGGCCTTTTTTATGGAAATTATGAGCCGATACTTTTTACAAGGTGAGAAATGATTAAAGAGCAGTACATTTAAATACTGTCTCTGCTTACATTAGGATTATAGAATTATCATAATAGATTTAGAATTAATTCAGTAATAATTGTGGAGATATTTTTTTATATGTAGCCTTTATGGACACAGTTGTATTATTATTATTATTATTATTATTATTATTATTATTATTATTATTATTATAGTGTTTGATCTTTTGAGTGTTTGGGGGAATTGAATGTAATAATAATAATAATAATAATAATAATAATAATAATGTATGTTTGTGCTTTACAAAGCAGCATCATATTATATAAAACAGATGCAAAAGTAGAGTTTCATTAAAATGTTAAAGTGTGGATAGTGTTTAGCACTGTGACCACACACCTCCAGCGGGTTTTTTTTCCACCTCAATTTGGTTTGTATTCTCATTCAAGTAAAATTCCTTGAATACTACAGTTTAAATGGCTAACAAAGTTCTAATTGAGATATTTCTTTTTTTTTATTCCTTTTTTTTTATATTAATTATTCATTATAACAGATTCTGTTGGAATATAAACTTTGTTTGCATTGCTGACCAGGCTGTTTTCCCCTTTTTGTTACATGCAGTATTTTCTCTCTTTCTCTCTTGTTTCAGGTGTGATGTCCCTCCTGAGGCCTCTCCTCCTGGATTCGGTCCAGACCATTCAGCAGATGGCCGCTCTGACTCTCAGAAGACACTCCAATTACAACGACGACCTGGCCGAGGCCGTGGTGAGACTTTCTACCTCAGCTGGTCTATTCCCTGGCCGAACAGAAAGTAAGACTTCAACCCAGCATGAGCTCATACAGTATTTTAACCGGTGACATGCTGGGAATGTATCTTGTATCAGTGTATCTAGAATGTAAAAAATACTGTTAGTAAACTTTTCCTCAGGACCAAGATATTAAAGTATTAATAAGTATTAATCACAATTTGTATTTCTTTAAATATATTCTTTTAACAATGCCAAATTTGGGAATATACTCAAATATTTGCTACTACTCTCTGCAAAAAGGTTTCTCAGGCTTTCCCTATAAGACCTAGCTTCATTACTATATAAAGAGTATAAGCCTTAAAAAGCTAGAGCTGTTAAAGGTTGTCTTTATGTGTTTATATAAATTATGAAATTAAACCTTTTTATGAAATTAAAGAATTCTGGGCATAAGGGAAGCTGTTTTAGCATTCTTAAAATGTCCTACTTTACAGTTTCCCCAAAGAGTTGAACTTAAGAACTACAGTACATTTGTGGTTCTGGATTTAATATTCACCATGCATAATATAACTAGATAATCCTATCCATAGCTGGAAATATAAGTTTATAACATTGTTTTAATATAAAGTATTTAATATTAATTGATAAAATATTTAGTGGATAGAGGGAGGCTTGACACAGTATTACAGTATTTGTTTTTTAAATTTATCTTATGGACAGCAGAGATTACTAAAATTAAAAAGACACTAAAATTACAAACTGCTTTTTTAATCTTACTGACATCATAGCAGAGCAACCACATTGGAGCAACCATCAGTTTCAGAAACAAACCTTTAAAACAAGGACTTGAAGTTTCACACACTTGACACAGAAGAATTAATTAGTTGTATGAGTGCTCTTAAGTTCCACCCTAAATATGAACGTATTCCATAATGCTTCTATACAAAGTGAGCTGCGTTTGTTCTCCGTGCCATGGTGAAGCACTCACTCGGGCTGATACAAGCCGTGGTGCCCTTGATGCTCTCGGCATGTTCCTGGAGTTTGAGGGGGCTGCTGCATGGGCACTGTGGATGCAGGTACTGTTCCTCCAAGAACCCAAGATTGCCCTGAAGTGACATCCTTAAACACTTGCCAGAGCGCGAACAAACTGTAGTAGACACTGGAACCGTTGCACACCTGGTGCAGATGACCCTTAACGCAGAGATCAAACTGAAAGTTTGATCTCTGCGTTACATGTAACAGCATAACATGTACAGTAAGGCTTTGCAGTAACAGCATAACATGTACAGTAAGGCTTTGCCCAGATTCCAACATTGACTTTTTTGAGTTTCCCAAAGTATTTCATTATTTATATACGTGAACTTCTTTTTTTTCTCCCTGATGTTTTCAAAGATTGCATCATGTTGCAGAGGAATGTCTCAGAAAGGAAAAAAAATCCATGCTTACATTGAGTACACATGCAAAAAAAACAAGAAATAAAAGTAAACAGTCTGACTGGTTTACTAAACATCCATTTGTTCACCAGCATCATCAGTCTTTTTTCATACTTTCATACTGTGAGATAGTGTGTGCCCTACCATGGATTGGCACCTTGTCCAGGTTGTACTCTGCCTTATGTCTGAAGTCTCCTTGGATAGTGTCCAGGCCTGTAGCTCTGTACAGGATAAGCAGTACAACAGTACAACAAAATAATGAATGAACTACACATAATCCAAATCGACTTGTTTTACTCTGTAAATATATTCTCTCTAATACAAGTTATCCTGCTATAACAATTCTGTATGTGCAACATGTTCATTAATGTTTCCCAACTTTACTTTGTCATAATACCATTTGAGTGTCACAAGGATACAGTGTGTGAAATCCTTTCATACTGCATCACTTTTATAAATAGATAGAATTCTGTTTAACAATGTAAATAAAGTGTCTCTTATTTTATTATTAAAATATTCAAAAATTTACAAGGTGACTTCCACGCCTTTATTTCAGAGAATATCAAAGACAAAATGATTCCAATAAAAACAGCAGATGGAATAGAAATCTTCAACTTGGCATCATCTTGTTTGTTGTCATCTTTTTGAGATACAGTGAAACAAGTTTGGCCTGATGGAATGTCAGCTGCATTCAACGATAAAGGGTTATCTATACTTTAGGTGGAACAGCAAGATTAAGTTTAAAGTTAAACTCTTCATATATTAATAAATGACCTTTATGTTAAATAGCTGACCCACCAACTATATGTTACTGTTAAATCAAGGAGAAAAAAATGTTTTTATAAAGATCGATTTAGAAAAAAAAATATGGGGGCATTTTTGCATTTGTTTCTGAAATGAAAAACGTTTCACGGGGCTTTTATCAATGTTGTAATTACAATAAAGAATAAAGTTAAACACACTAACCTTTGAAAAGATCTAGTGAAAAAGATATTACATATACTGTAGAGGTTGGATTTTTGAGATATGACTTGAACATGGGATTTAAAATTCTAAAAATCTAGGACGTTTAGACCACTATTATCATACAAGTTTGTTACAACTGATTTCCTGGAGATGTGTTCGATTTTTCCAAATAAAACCCGAACAACATTTGACCAATGGATATAAGAGTCTGATTATATGAATGCAGAGAAAATTAATTTCCTTCATGTTTGGATTACAGGACTCTACTCTTTAAGCTCAGGTACCTCTGAAGCTATTGAATAAAATGTCTTTTATTTTAGTTTAAATTATAGATTATTATTATTATGATTATTATTATTATTGTTGTTGTTGTTATTATATAGTTATATTATTTGGTGATAATAATGCCTAAATAAGTTACTCTTTCTTTAACTGGGATGTCACAAATAGATACCAGTGAGAGATCTTTGACACACAGAAGTTCATTACTTCATTAGGCTACAAAATAAAGCTGGACTCAGCCATCACCCAATCATCCAGGCCTACTGAGGACTTAAAGAGAGCGTCCTCACATGTGGCATCACTGTCAGGTTTGTAAACACCACCCAGGCAGAATGGTAGGCTCTCCAAAAAAGTCATTAAGGAAAAAGCACAAAGTATCCTCAGGGACACACACACACCACCCATCCCACTCTATGTTCACACACAAACTCACAACACACCTGAAACCTCTGAAACCTCTGCAGACTGGACAGTATTATCACCCACAAAGCCACAGTCGGACTACAAGCGAACAAAAGAGCAGGTCTGTCTCACACCTGTAGGTTTTTATCTCTACCATATACTGTAGAGACCTGCTGCTACAACCTGTGTGCATGTATCTGGTATAACACTGAGTTCACGATCTTCCACCTATTTATTATCAAAGAACAAACTGAGCCATCAAATGTGCAGAAAAATCTTTGCAAACTTTTAAAGAGTTTTTTTGTTTATAACTTCTAAGATTAAACAAAAACATTCTAAAAACTAGGCTTTTGATTGCTTTTCTCTTAGTGCTTTGAAAGGGTAGAACTATACTTTTCAATTTGTTTAATTAACACAGGAAAGAAGGGCATAAAATGTAGAAATCTGAACTTATAAATATGAAATTTGCCAAACAGGAGAATAGGATTGATTAAAAACAGTGCAGAACCTTGTATTTTTCCTTATCTGGTCCAAGAAAGGAAAATACAATATTTTCAAATTTAATAGAACAGATCTTACAGAATCAATAAAAACTTTTTTTTATTTAATTAAAAAAAAAAACATCAAGTGTATAATAGTCTCAGGATTATTTTTTACAAAGGTATAATTTGTTATTCTTGTATTATACGTTTATTTTATCACTGACTCAGAAAGTTTCTGCACAGGAAAATCCACATCCAGATGACACATTTTTGATACTGAGGTCCTAAAGCATAACGAAGGAACCACAGAGACAGAGAGACAGTCGTTTCATCTGCTCACTGATTATTTCCAAAAGCAGAGATTGCGTTTAGATGATGTACTTAGTAAGGATCTTGGTGGTTAATAAAAGCAGATAGAGCGAGACAGGCGTGTCTAATGAATCCTCTGGAGGTTGAGCTTTAAAGCCGAAATTCGGAAACCCTGTCGGTGACGTCATTTCTTTTCTTTCCTTTTTTTTATCAAGTCACAAAATAAAACATCAAAATCGCGACGGGACTCAGTGCTGCTGTGGGGTACAACCCAACCCAAACACGCTGGCTGGGCAAAAACTTCCGGTTTGTTGCCATGACAACAGAACGCTTAGACAACAACAACAGACAGTGGAGTGAATTTCGGGTTTATATTGCGCGCGTTGTCTTTTTTATTTTAAATATTTTTTTTACATCTTTAAAAGAGATACTCTGGTCTGATTGTTTTTTTTTATATACGGGGGATTGAAATTATGAGCCAGCGACACGTTTTACAAGGTGAGAAAGCATTTTAGAGCTGTACATTTAAAGATTATATCATTATCATAAAAGTTTTACAATTAATAATCAGTCATCAGTTTAGATAATTTTGTGCTTCATAAAACATCAAACCTTTATATTAAGCTTTTCTAAACGCTATAATAATAATAATCATAATCATAATAATAATAATTATTACTATTGTTGTTGTTGTTGTTGTTTTTGTTGTTATATGTATTATAGTCTGTTTTTAACAAAATATCTAAACAGATTCCATCTCTATAACTCCAGTGCCCTACACTCTGACACATAAATCTGAAAAGTGCACTTGGTCCATCATTAAGTTATTCAGGTTCCAGGTCCAATTTTCTCCCATAACAAATTTAACAAAACGTCCACATTATATATCTTTTAGTTTTCGAGCAGTACCAGAAAGAACGACTGAAGTTCGTGCAGACAGTTGCAGATTTTGCAACGAGACCTCAGAATATCGAAGCACTTCAAAATGCAGGTAAGTGATTTTGTGCATGTTATTATGAATTATTATGAATTAAATATCTATAATAATAGAAATAGCGATATATACAATATATAACAAGTAAAAATGTGCATGCTTTAAAAAATAGTATCATATTATACAACTCCGTGGTTGAGGGTTCGAGTCCCGCTTCAGGCCTGTGTGTGTGTGTGTGTGTGTGTG